>OLKM01004984.1:0-19029 GCA_900291075.1 Melanogrammus aeglefinus | reverse complement strand
TTTCCCCTGGTTTAAATGTCACAGAAAGATGATAACGTCAATATTTATTTTTCCCCTTTGAAGTAAGACGATAATTTCCACTAGATTTTTTAAAACAAAGATCGGTTTGAGATCAGCAGTGGGAGAATAATTAATACACGCCAACAGGCCCCTTATAATGAATTACATTCTTGCTGGGATGAAACAAAGGCCTCCTCCCTCTCACAGGACTAGCCTGACAACTGCAACGGAATTTTCCATTCAACGTGTTGTTGGCGAGACACTAAGCCACTGAGTCCCCTTAGTTATTATCTATAGTAACTGTGAGAGCCATATTTAGTAAATGTCGATTTTGCATATTTGGAGTTATTGGTTTGTATTCTATATGATTATTATTAAGATGGCCAATTAGCATGGACCCAAAAGGCTTCCATAGTCATGACGTCAAAAGTAGTGAGTTCATGTGCGGGAAAAAGGAGCCAGAAGCCTACAACGTTTTTGTTTGTATTGTTCCTGTTTTGACAAGTGAAGCGTCAAACTAATTCACGAGACGCGTTATTTGAGTAAGCTGTATTGCTTCTATGGCTTTACCAAGTGTGGCTTAAAGAAAGCATTGAAAAAGAGCAGTAGTCAGGAAGATATAGCGGGTTGGCGGGCAGTTAAGTTATTGAAACTGCCCTTTTGTAGGAAAATTCTTTTTCTTCTGAGAGAACTACTTCCCCCGATCCATCCTCCGGTTACCGGTCCAACTCCTTAACCAATAGCACGGATTTGCCCCCGCAAGGTTCAAAAAATGTATTGCACTATATGAATCTCTGGCGACTCCATCGAGTGTTGAGGTGTTCCTTGGGACAAGACGCCTCACCTTCCGACAGAGCTGCAGTGAGGTCGACCACCTTGACCGTCGGGTAAAATTAATATGTCCACCCTTTCCAGTGTGTGGAATGTTTGCTATGAATGGGGTCATATGTCAAGGTAATATATTATAAGGGCCTTGGATAAAAAGTGCTACTATATATGCAGTCCATTTAACCCATATTTCATTATTTGTCAAATACCTTCGCTTCAACGCATGAGTGTGGTCCAACGAGCTAATTCACTCGAGTTTTACAACTCTGCTGATAACCACTAGCTACATTCCTTGGAATCGGCCGAAAGGGAGTAGTGGCATCTATCTGTCTGCGTGCCCTCAAGGGCGTTTCCCTGATGTAACGCTGGAGTGTGTCCATTGTTCAATGCTCACTGCAGCGCCTCAACCCATGTATGGTTGCCGGGTTCAGTGCAGAGACCTCTTACTTATACTATTTTTACCCTGTATCACAATAAACTCTTTACGTTTATTCTGAGTTGCGTTTTCAATAAAGTGCCAAGAATTACCACCCCACAACCAACCAAGTTATTGAGAGCGAGAGGAAGGGTACTTGGCAGAGCCTGAAGCCTGTGTCTCTGTGAGATGGGCTCATTATTTTTGTACACAAAAGCTTATCAAATGATGTCTGGCGGGTTTGGAGTTCCATAAACATAGGGAGTTTATTTTTTATTGTTCAAAACCTTTTTTTATATAATTATGATTATTACCCAGATAATATTGCAGGAATTACAGAAACATCTCTTGCTTGTGGGCCTTTTATAGAAAACGTTATGAAACCGAAAATATGCTAGCCTGTAACTGGTAGACGATGACAAGAAATGGAGAGAGACAGAGACAGTTAGAGGAGAGAAAAAGAGAGACAAGAGACAGAAAGAGATAGAGACAGACAGGACAGAAAGACAAGACAAAGAGAGGAGAGACACAGGCCCAATCCCACAAGTGAGCCCTGGACTAAGGACTAAGGACTCACAGACTTAATTGATCTCAGGTGCTAAGTGAGCAAGTGTGTGAGGCCACATGGGGTCAGATAGGTATATATGGGATTGGGACAGCACTTCACCAGAGCTTATGTTACCTTGACAACATTTAATGACAAAGATGTTGCGGACTCAAACCCTCATGCCCTTTGGAATTTGACATTGGGACAGCCCTAAAGCCTTAATCATTTCGCAAGAATGCACAAAAAAGTCTGTGAGTCTGTGAATCCGGACGTTGGGATTGGGCCCCGGACACAAACAGAGAGAGACAAACCTGAACAGATCTACAGAGACATACAGACAGAGAAAGACAGGGACAGAAAGAGAGACAGAAAGACAGACAGAGATAGAGAGAGACAGAGAGAGACAGACAGACAGACAGACAGACAGAGTGAGACACAGACAGAGACACACAGACAGACAGTGTGCAATACTGTCTGTCATCAGTGGTGTGTGTGCACAGGCAGCCATGGCAGCGATATAGATTATGAGTATTATATATGAATAATAAATGTATCACAAGGACGATGTAATGAGGACACTGAGATCTGGGTCTTCAGCTGAGCTGTAGTGTGAGGGCAAGGAGTGACTTTGAGAGAGGGATGTTGTTGAAATGCTAGTAATGAGAATTAGTTAGTGTGTGTGTATGTGTGTGTGTGTTGTGTTGTGTGTGTGGTGTGTGTGTGTGTGTGTGTGTATGTGTGTGTGTGTGTGTGTGTGTGTGTGTGTGTGTGTGGTGTGTGTGTGTGTGTGTGTGTGTGTGTGTGTGTGTGTGTGTGTGTGTGTGTGTGTGTGTGTGTGTGTTGTGTGTGTGTGTGTGTGTGTGTCTGCTTGTGTGTGAGAAAGTTTATTTAGACCGGATAATCTCAGTTTTGGCGTCGCCCATGTTGGTTCATGCTCCTGCATGCACACATTCACGCATACACACACACTCACACGCACACACTAACACGTTTCTCTCTTCTCTCTTTGTCTTACTCTCTCTCTCGCTCATCTATGTCACACATACACACACTCTCTCTCTCCCTCCCTTTCTCTCTCGCTCTCTCTCTCTCTCACCCAAGTCACACACACACACACACACACACACACACACACACACACACACACACACACACACACACACACACACACACACACACACACACACACACACACACACACACACACACACACACACACACACACACACAGATGGAGGTATCACCTCCCCAGCTGAGAGCGGGTACACAGCCAGACCTAGCAGCTTGTGTGAGCACTACAGAGAAAGCCCCGAGCTACCATCCAACACGTGTCTCCAGCGTGCGGACCGCGGACCTGCCCAAGATAGGCTGGGAGTCACACGGGAAGGAGGCGGGGGGGGGGGGGGGGCATTCCTGATGAGACCACATCAAACATCGGGGAAGGCCAGGGGTGGGAGTGATGCTTTTGCACATTATCTATTCACAGGGCATGCCTGGCCTGCATGCTGCGAAAGCTGCAGGGAGAGGCTACATCCTAGAGATCCATCCTCACATTGCGGTCGGCATTAATAATCAATGTGAGGGGCGCGCTGTGGCCACAAGGGAATGGGCTCTGTGCCTTGCATATCCAGTGCTCTGAATCTCCCGAATACCTCCTGACTTGGGGCTTGTGTGCTGACCTCATCAGCAGGAGGGGGGGGGGGGGGGGGGGGGGGGGGGGGGGGTTGCTGTGTGAAACGTTAGGACGTTCCGGGGAGGAGGGTGAACAGGGACACACTGTTGCTTCCTGAGGTTTCATAGAAGAGAAAGTCAACAAAGGGCGTCGGGAGAGAGAGCGAGCTATGAGGGTCTCGGTGCACTCGCGCAGCTACAAGCACGCACATGTACGTACACACAAATACACACACATACACTACATGCCCTTATTCCAGTAGCCCAAATATAAACACACAGGTAGAGGGAGAGGAAGGGGGAGAGAGAGAGAGAGAGAGAGAGAGAGAGAGAGAGAGAGAGAGAGAGAGAGAGAGAGAGAGAGAGAGAGAGAGAGAGAGAGAGAGAGAGAGAGAGAGAGAGAGAGAGAGAGAGAGAGAGAGAGAGAGAGAGAGAGAGAGAGAGAGAGAGAGAGAGAGAGAGAGAGAGAGAGAGAGAGAGGAGAGAGAGAGAGAGAGAGAGAGAGAGAGAGAGAGAGAGAGAGAGAGAGAGAGAGAGAGAGAGAGAGAGAGAGAGAGAGAGAGAGAGAGAGAGAGAGAGAGAGAGAGAGAGAGAGAGAGAGAGAGAGAGAGAGGAGAGAGAGAGAGAGAGAGAGAGAGAGAGAGAGAGAGACACAGGTTGAAAAACTTCCATTTTATGGAACTCTTAGATATATTCCTGAGCATGAAACCCAGAGGCATCCTGTGAGGCACACCATACACCAGCAACATGTCACTGGATGAAGATATAAAGCCCTCCCTCGCCCACACCCCCCAGCCCCCCCTCCTCCCTCCTCCAGCACACACACTCACACACACACACACACACACACACACACACACACACACACACACACACACACACACACACACACACACACACACACACACACACACACACACACACACACACACACACACACACACACACAGCGGTAGCTCAGTGGATGTTTCACCAGCAAATCAGGGAGGGCTCCCTCATTTGAAGCTGAGAAGAAGACACAGCGGGGGTGATGGGGGGGGGGGCGGAGCTTGCGGCGAGGGGTAAATGGGTTTGGGGTTGTTCTGCGGTGGTGGTGGGAAATGTGATATTGTGGGAACCCCAGAGTCGTGCGGCGAGGTGTGATTTGTTATTCCGAGGGAACTGATTAAAAATTCCACGGCTCCTCGACATTGATCTACATCTCCATCGCTCTCTCTCACGTGCACTTTCACCAGCCCCGTGTTGTCCTTGAGAACCCCCCCCGCCTCACCCCGTACATCTCCCCCCCCCCCCCCACTCCGAGTCTCCGCACAGCTTGAGTGTGATGAAAGCAGACACTTTCTCCCCCCCCCCCCCCCCTCGCTCTCTCCCTGCGCCAATTACAGCTCATTGCGTTGAATCACAGAAAGTTGGAAGAGATCAGCGCAGCAAAGTGTGGAACACTCGTCACGTGGACGCCCACGCGCTTCGTCTCCTCGGGGTTTGGAACCCTCTGCGGATACAGAGACACCGCTGAGAGCAGCCCGGCTCCATCGAGAGCAACACACGCCTTCTGACGCCCTTGTTGATCAATTCTGACTAAACATTAAGACGTGAGGCTTAAAACCAGGCCTATACTTAAATTACGCTGCACTATGATGATACACTCATAGTTACGACGCACACACACGCACACGCACACGCACACACACACACACACACACACACACACACACACACACACACACACACACACACACACACACACACACACACACACACACACACACACACACACACACACACCAGGACTGGACTGCTCCTACAGCTCGTGTATCGGGTCCTTCTCAAACGTGCAAGCGCAGGTGTCAGATTGCCCCAATGTCGCAATACGAAATGTTGCAAGCGATGACAAGCCGCCTGCAGCAGCCTGCTAACATTATTAGACACAGAGCAATTAAAGCCAATATTGACTTTAAAGGGCGTATGCCCGTTCCGTACAATAGGCTTGAGACATCGTATCGCGCGTAAAACAGTCCGATCCAACTTATAAACACCGAGCAAAGGAAAGTAGATCCCTGTTTACTGTTAATATAGGCCTCCTCATTAAAAGAACGATAGGATTTGTATGTGGTATTTATTTTAATTGTTTCAACAGCAGTGCTTTGGGGGAAAGATGTGCTCGCGAGAAGCACCTGAGGAATTTGTAGCTCGGGCCAACTTGCCTCGTGAGCCGCAGGGGGCGGGGAGGGGGTGGGGGTGTAAAGAGTGCATACGGGGGGTGTGATATCTTGTGTTCCTATATTCGACCCTCTCTCGCTGCACAGTTATGCCCTCGCGACCGTCGGTGTAAAAAATAGTGCAGGGCAAGGCGTGCGTAACGGAGCATCCGCATGCAACACCACAACAACCGCAATGAAGAGAAGAATACTCTACCAATGCCCGCGGATAGCGATCAAATGACACTGAAACGTGCTGTCACACTCAGCTGGAGCGGATCCTAATTTGATATCAGATCAAAGCTGTGCCTCCGCTGGAGAGACTGATCAGTAAGAGCAGCAGAACAGGGCACCTTGTTTCTCATTCTGCACCCGTGGACTCCGCTGCCGGGGACGCACCGGCACAATGAGGTTGAAAGGTATCATTTCCCTCATCGTGCTCGGCTCTTTATCCGCTTATTTTATTTATGAGCCCATTCCAGAAGCCATTGATCAAAAATGGAAACTTATGGTGACCAATTCCCTCTTCAGAGCTCTCAGCCACCTGGTAAGCAATAACTGTCGCGTTTTTCTATCGCTGATGCCTCGATTTCAGGAGGCTGTTCTGAAAAAAGTAGCCTTATACAACTTATAAACTCAGTAGGCTATATTTCTTATTTCATTTTAAATGTTCAATATCTATTTGGAACGTTTCCTTTTTCAAACTTTTTCACTGTCAACTCAAATAGTGTTAGATATTTCGTTATACAACACCTATGGTTCGGCCACGAATAGCCCTGCTGGTTACACCAGATTATGTCAGACGCTAATCCAGCCATAGTATAGCCGCTCACCTGTTCTAATTATAGCCACTATTAAGGAAATACACTCTTTGTTGATGGCTGTGCTGAGATGCCTCTGCCTTCCTGGAGGTCATTCCTCGAGTCAGACATGGATGTTCCCTCTGTAGTTCAGAAGACAACAAACATTTAGATATAAGTATACCAGCTGCAGAACCTTATCCCATGCAAAAAAAAGCCTATTCAAACATGAAAACTTCCATTAAATTATCGCTAATTTTCTTTCATTGAATAATTGCACAATGTAGGCATTGCTCCAAACGTTTTAGTAAATTAATTAATTCACCGTGCCAAAACCATTTTGGCATCCCATTTTCCATTTGCTTTGGTGTGCCTGTGTGTGTGTGTTTACTTGTGTGGGTGCGTATTGTGTCTGTGTGTGGGCGTGCGTACGTGCATGCGCGTGCATTTTTGTGTGTGTGTGTGTGTGTGTGTGTGTGTGTGTGTGTGTGTGTGTGTGTGTGTGTGTGTGTGTGTGTGTGTGTGTGTGTGTGTGTGTGTGTGTGTGTGTGTGTGTGTGTGTGTGTGTGTGTGTGTGTGTGTGTGTGTGTGTGTGTGTGTGTGTGTGTGTGTGTGTGTGTGTGTGTGTGTGTGTGGAGGTAAATGCACGGTTCAGTGCTTATGGTTACCACAGCGGACATGGCGGGTCTCAGCTGATCTGCGCTAAGCCCTACCGTCGCCCAGCCTGCCTGTCGCGGCGCGACTCTGAGCCCTCCTGTGTCCACGCACCCATGGATGTCTTTAGGGGTGTTCTGACATTCGCAACGGCGGCGCTCACATGATGTGGTGGTCCCGGGGTTCTATTGTTGAGCGCGGCAGAATGATAGATTTCAAAGCTTGCATGCATTGGGATGACGGATATGGCCACAAAAAAGTTCAAAGAAATAAGAAATGTATTAACCGAATTCATGTTTGAATCCATCCATTACCCCTGTGTGTTTGTGTGTGTGTGTGTGTGTGTGTGTGTGTGTGTGTGTGTGTGTGTGTGTGTGTGTGTGTGTGTGTGTGTGTGTGTGTGTGTGTGTGTGTGTGTGTGTGTGTGTGTGTGTGTGTGTGTGTGTGTGTGTGTGTGTTTGCATGTCGCTGTATGCGTGTGTGTGCGTGTGTGCGTGCAGGCGGACCTCAGTGAGCTGCTGGGGCTGAAGGACTACATGGGCGTCATGTACTTCATCACGCTGGCGGAGCGAGTGGTGCTGCTGTCGGACCAACACGTGTTGGTGACGGAGGAGCGCTTCGACGGGGTGGAGGTGGTGCTGTACCAGCCTCAGACTGACCGGCCCACGGCTGACCTTCGCAGGGCCGTCATCTACCTGCACGGCGGGGGCTGGTGTCTGGGCAGCTCCCGTGAGTAGCTGCAGGCACTGGAAGATCATCATGGAGATCCTCCCTGACAGATCTGATGTGATATTGAAATAGAAGTCATTATATGATCATTATAATATTTATAATCATCACTATCATCATAATCATCATCATGATCATCATAATAAAAACAACAATGATGAAGATGAGGATGAGGTTGAAGAATTATACGATACTTTGGGGATTGTATCTATAATCGTTATATATATAAAAGAGTAGCTATAATCACTATGCATCATGCAGGAATATCAAGGTTGATTTGATTTGGAAACTTTGCCGCTTTCAGGTCCCTGTTCATTTGTGCTATTTTAATGATGGATGAATGAATGAATGAATGAATGAATGAATGAATGAATGATGAATGAATGAATGAATGAATGTTGCATCAGGTGGGATGTTAACGCCCTATCGCCGACCTGTGTGTCTTCTGCAGGGATGAGCCCCTACGACGCGCTGGCCAGAACCCTGGTCACAGACCTCGACGCCATGGTGCTCTCCGTCGAGTGAGTATCTGTTAAAAACCATCATTATACGTGATACCACAGCATTGCTGGATCCTCGATCCTGATTGGTCAATAATATTCCAAGGTTTATTCCCTTCAATAGCAGGACACCTCTGGCTTTTAGCTCTTCTAAATTGATGCAATTGATGCAATGTCGATGCAACGGCCACAACAGCTGTCCCAACAATGTTTCCTTGACCCCGCAAAAACAACACTCACAAAGCACCAAAGAATATCGTGCTTTCAGCCGATTTGGTGGATAAAAACACTGACGTTACAGATGAGATTCCCTCTATCCAATAGAGGCTGGTCCCTGTGGTATTACTCAATAAGAACCAGGTTCCTAAAGGAACCAATGCCTTCTCCCTGTTCACTCCCACGCCTACCACACTCCCCCACCAGGAACACACTGATTGTTTCTGTTCCAGTGCCCTCCCGGTGTGCCGAGATGGGTTGGCAGATAGCATGGAGTGCTTCTGCTGGCTCGTTTTCATTGGTCCCACCCGACTCTCTGTATTAAATCAACTGTCCCCGCTGCCAATTCCCCGGTGGCATTGCTGTGTCACAGTCCTCCCTCTCTCACCTACCCCTGAGACACCACACACATATCGCTCAGCACACTCCATTCCCTGTGTGTGTGTGTGTGTGTGTGTGTGTGTGTGTGTGTGTGTGTGTGTGTGTGTGTGTGTGTGTGTGTGTGTGTGTGTGTGTGTGTGTGCGTGCGTGCGTGTGTGCGTGCGCGCGCGCGCTGTGGTGTGTGTGTGTGTGTGTGTGTGTGTGTGTGTGTGTGTGTGTGTGTGTGTGCGTGTGGTGCCTGCGTGTGTGTGTGAGTGTGCAGGTGTGCAGAGGTATGGATGACTTGGAATGAATGGATGGATATTTTGGATGTATTTAGACCGATTGATTGATGGATGGATGGATGGATGTGGACAGATAAGTTACCTCTCATAATGATTTTCCGTCACGATTTCTCTGAAATAATGTCAGCATCTGTCAGGAATGTATGGGGATTGTTATGATATTTCATGGGATCCCACCCTTTTGTAATATGGGGTTCACAGAGTAAACGGCTGAGTCACATGTGTCATGGGATATGGAATATTGAACTCAATTCCTGTCGACACAGGAATACACAGCATGTATGAGTGTACTAGCTGCACTAGCTTCATATATAGACCTATCAATCTTTACAGGTACACTTATATTGGAGCTTGTAATACATTTATTTGAAGGGCATTTAGCAGAAACTTTTATCGAAAGCGAACAATAATTACATTTGTTAGAAGAAAGAGAAACAATATATTGCTGTAGTAGATCCAAGTGACATGCACTTACAATTATTTGGTTAACACCTTCCCTGTATGCAACAAAGCTAGCTAAGGTAAGATGCTACAAGATGCCAAGGGACCCCTGAAGAATAAAAGTTGCATGAATGTATGGACTGGAATACCAACCAACTCTCTTTTTGAATGCACACTGAAGACTTTTAACAGTGACGAAATGTACCGTATCTTCATAGCTCAGCACTCCTACTAATGTTGTTCAGACTCATATGAGACTTTTCACAGTTTCTCCATCCAGCATTGTCCTTAAGATGGGTTGCGCCTCCTTTGGTGACCTCAAAGGGTTACCTAATTCAGCTTGCTTCAGTTAATTCATCTCATTCTTGTCTTTGGATCTCTGGAGAGGTTCTAGTGCAAAGCACTCAAAGAGCACATGTCCAACATCAGAAGCAGCCAAATATGTTCTAACACGTATATCCTTACTCTGCTTCATCAAACTACTTAATGGTGGAACGGAGTTGTGGAATATTCCCAGGAAATAACAAAGATTGTTTTTTAATCCATCTTCAATCAGTCTGAGACATTCTGACTTTTGTGATTGTACAACCCTAAACCAAGGCGTCAGAACACTTTCAAGGTTAAACCTGCAATACGAACACTTAATCTCTTTAACCATTGGACTGCAGTCGTGTTTCTTAAAGTAAGCATTTCTTAACTGCCCTTTGTAAAGGGTCAGCAAATGATGACATCACACATGATGATAAAAAGTGGAAAATGTGCTCATAGTTTGGCCTTAGCCTGGCTAGCCTAGCCAAAAGCCATGCATCATGGCGATCGATCCCCCTCTTATGACCTCACCTCCTCTGCTAGGTACCGCCTGGCTCCAGCCCACCATTTCCCTGTCCCTTATGAGGACGTCTATCGCGTGGTCAAGCACTTCCTCCAGGAGGAGGTCCTGGCTCGCTACTCGGTGGACCCGGGGCGCATCGCGGTGTCTGGGGACAGCGCGGGAGGAAACCTGGCAGCAGCGGTGTCCCAGCAGGTTAGCTCATCCTAGCACTGGATATACACAACAAGGCTAGCTGCTAAGCTATGCCTATGGACAACAGAAGAAGAGTTAAGGCAATGTTACCTACATTGGTTGAGCGTAGAGAAATGAATTGTCCCCACTTCCAAACAATAGTTTTCTGTAAAGTTTTTATAGCTTTTCATGCAATAATTCCGATTTTCCGTTCTTTCTTTCATTTTCTTTCATCCTTTCTCTCTTTCGTATTTCCATTCTTCCTTTCTTATTCTTCTCCTTCTCCCTTCCTCTCCGTTATCCCCCTCCCCCTCGTCCCGGTATCCATAGCTACGGCAGGACCCGGACCAGAAGATCCAGCTGAAGATTCAGGCCCTGCTCTACCCGGTGCTACAGGCCCTGGACCTCAACACCCCGTCCTACCAGCAGAACCGGGACATGCCTATTCTGCCGCGCACCCTGATGGTGCGCTTCTGGAGCGAGTACTTCACCAGCGACAAGGCCCTGTTCCGGACCATGATGTCCAACACCCACAACGGGCCCGAGTCCGCAGACCTGCTCAAGTTTGTCAACTGGGGCGCCTACCTCCCCGAGTCCTACCGGGCCAAGTACAACTACAGCGTCCCCGCTGTGGGACGCGACCAGGCGGCGGTGGGCGTCCCGGCACCCGACGGGGGTCCGTCCAGGGCCATTGGGGACCCCCGGGCATCGCCCCTGCTGGTGCCAGACAGCGCCCTGCGCTCGCTGCCCAAGGCGTACATGCTGACGTGCGAGTACGATGTCCTGCGTGATGACGGCATCATGTACGTGACGCGGCTGCGAGAAGCCGGCGTGGAGGTGACCCACGAACACTACGGCGCGGGCTTCCATGGGGCGATGATGTTCAACATGTGGCCCATGGACTTCGCCATCGCTCGCCGCATGACGGACAACTACGTCAGCTGGCTGCAGGAAAACTTGTAAGCGCGGGAGGGAGGGATGGGGTCAGTGGCGACGGTTGCGGCGGTCCCCTTCCCGTGTTGGGTTCCTGAGCATTGGTCGGCCGACTGTTGACTCGCAAGGTTTTTCTTTTCCAATCTTTTCTCTTTTTTTCAATGGTATTTTTTCCTTTTTTGGTTTCTGTTGTTGTTTTTCGTCTCATTGTTTTTTTCTGTTGAAATACTTTTTTTTTTTCCAATTATGCAAGGACCACACTTATAAGCGACTAGTATTCACTCCATTAGCTTAGCCACCTTGCTGAAGGACGCCTACTACAGGTCAGGCTTTGTGGGTGGGCAATCCTGCATCCTGCATCTCTCGGTAATGTACCACATCGTGTCGCGAAAAGTCAGAGCGGACATTTCTTTTATACTACAGGGATTTGTGCTTTACATTAAATGTTTGATTTTATTAGAAGTAAGATTGGAATGTAATCAACGGTGTATGCTTGCCTTGTTACACATAACACTTAATAAACTGCTACCAACAACAACAGTACATGCCACAGATATATTGTATAAATCATAGGTGTAAAAATAATCTGATTTCCAAACAGCGCATGCATGGGGGGCAACATGATCAACCAGAAAGTGGCGTTAGCTCGTAGCCGTAGCGTAGCTAATCCTAGTTCAAACCTCAATGGTTCCTCCAGACCGGGGCTGCACCTGGGTTCATCTGAATGAATTTCCAACACAAAAGAGAGTTCACCGAGCACTGACGTCCGTTTAGGGGAGAGGGCAGGGAAAAGTTGCGCCGCAGTAACCCGATAGCCGCAGTTCTCTGGATGTCATGTGAGGTCAGCAAAACCCAGTGGAGTCAGGTCTCTCTCTTATCTTCGTGAAGCTTGTGACTTTTTTAACAGCACATGTGCTACGAGATCACGTCATCATCTGAGAGGGCATTGACGTTTTTATTAGCTTTGTGGGGTTTTTGTGTAGCCAATCTTTGTGCGAATTGTGTGAACCGACACACAGGCTGCACCGATTGTTAGGCTAGGGAATACTTGTCGTGTTGCTATTTGAAGTTCATGCAGATTGTTCATATTGTTGTAACAAATAAACCACACTGCTTCACATCGTGTATCTTACATGGACTATACCTTATTATTTAGCTTTGTATCCCCTTCATAATTCTGCTGCTTACTCATTTGTAAATATTATAATTTGTATGTTTTTATTTGCAAACGAAGAACCTAGAACGACGTATATTGTTTTTTCTGAAAATAAAGGTACCCAACCTATGACTAGCTTGTCTCGTGTGTGTTGTATGGATCCAATTCCGCCGACTTTCAGTGCGTCTCAGTGATAACTTCCAGTATTACTGTGTGGAGCATCATAGTCTGAGGCACCGCTTCTTTCCGATGTGTGTGTGTGTGTGTGTGTGTGTGTGTGTGTGTGTGTGTGTGTGTGTGTGTGTGTGTGTGTGTGTGTGTGTGTGTGTGTGTGTGTGTGTGTGTGTGTGTGTGTGTGTGTGTGTGTGTGTGTGTGAGAGCCAGGGCCATGACTGATGGCAACGGATTCTAGAAAACTATCAGATGACAGAATCGAAAGGAAAAAAATACACAAAGAATCTGAACTATCTGATATGGAGTAGAAAGGGAACAAAAGCATCGAAGAGGTTCTGGGGTTATTCGAGTGAGGAATATGAATAGATATAACAGAAAAATACCACATTAGCATTCAATGAGCTGCCTTTGGGGGAGTCAGTCACTCCCAGGTTTCGAGACAGACGGTGGAAATTAAATATATATTATCCAAGACAGAGTTTTATTTAAATGTTTGTTTAATAAAAACCTTGTGCCAAGCTAGATTACAAAGCTCCGAACACACACACTTGCACACACACACACACACACATACACGCACGCACGCACACACAGGGACGCATGCACACAGACACGTACACAAATGTTTTCTTTGTACCCTGATTTCTCAGATAGCATCACATTCTGTGATGAATTCATTCGATTACGTTGGCTCACAGAGTCTCATTTCTAGTTTAATTTTCACAGTTGATATCCCATTGTGATGCTCCTTCAGCAGGAGGCTAATATGATAAACGGGAAATAGATTACAGCAGACGGTTGACACAGTATGGCGAGATTGTTCTTATAGTACAGAAAATAGTACTATGCAAAACATTTTATGCAAAGCTGTTCAGATTCTTTAAATTATCATAAACCTGCACGTTGCATCTTTCCTAAGAAGTATGCGGCCTACTCGTATTGCATGCACAGTCACACACACACACACACACACACGCACACGCACGCACGCCCGCACGCACGCACACACAGGGACGCATGCACACAGACACGTACACAAATGTTTTCTGAGGCAAATAACAAATAATATCGTTTTTTGTTTGTATTTTCACATTACTATTATTAAGCTGACACCAAAAGTGTCTGCTTTATCTAAAGCGACATACAATGAGTGAATTCAACCATGAGGATACATCCCGGGAATGGCAAGAGTCATGCAAGAACATCGAATGAAACCAAACATTGAATAAAGCCTACTGCTTTAGGTGAAGTGCACGGTGCGGAGGAGAGGTGGACCCCGGACAGGTTAACGAGCACCCAGGCTGCTGCGTTCTGAATGAGCTTCAGGGCTCGGATAGCACAGGCAGGCAGACCAGCCAGAAGGGAGGTGAGGGAGTCTAGACGTAGAGGACGAGAGCACTGGAACCAGCCCTGCGACCTCGCGTCCTGGGTGAGGAACGGAGGCGTCCCGCTGATGTGGCATGCCGTGATGTCTGCAGGAGTGGGCGGAGGCAGCAGTGTCGGCGGCGAGGGACGGCGGGTCATCGAGGGGACACGCCACCCGGTTCCTTGCAGTCCGGGACGCAGATATGAAGACAGAGTTTTCAGTATTATATTAACATAAATAAATAAACCCAAACACATTTCATAGTAGCTAGAAGCTAGTTTGAAGTTTATAGCTTCAAACATTGATAGACCTTCTTTTCATGATGTGCCAGCAGAAAGATTTGCACTCTTCTCCCAAAATGACCAATAAGTGAACCCTTATTTAGCATTCTCTGAGGAAATAGGAGAGGATGGTCGGTACTCGGTTGTTGATGATCTAGCGTTATCGTATTACATTAATGCAGTTCTTTCTGTATTATCTCATTATTTCATTATTTCATTATTATATTCTCTCTATCTCTCTCTCTCTCGCTCTCTCTCTCTCTCTCTCTCTCTCTCTCTCTCTCTCTCTCTCTCTCTCTCTCTCTCTCTCTCTCTCTCTCTCTCTCTCTCTCTCTCTCTCTCTCTCTTCTCTCTCTCTCTCTCTCTCCTCTCTCTCTCTCTCTCTCTCTCTCTCTCTCTCTCTTCTCTCTCTCTCTCTCTCTCTCTCTCTCTCTCTCTCTCTCTCAACTAATATTCTCTCAATCTTCTAATACTGCTCTCTCTCTCTCCTCTCTCTCTCTCTCAGATTACACAACCTAAAAACGCAAACTGGAACAGAAACAGCACACAGACACACAGAGACACACACAACACACACACACACATACACAACACACACAGAAACACACACACACAGACACACACAGACACACACACACACACACACACACACACACACACACACACACACACACACACACACACACACACACACACACACACACACACACACACACACACACACACACACACACACACACACACACACACACACACACACACACACACACACACACACACACACATGTACAAACACACAAACCCACACACACGCCAACATCAACACCTACCTCCATTTCCCTTCCTCTCACACCATCATCCACTTAGCCGACTCAGTATTCAGCGTATGATGTAATGCGTTTTGTTGTGTGGCTCCATCGCTACAGCTCTGCCCTGTCATTGGCCCGACTGCCTGCCAAGGGGGGATTTTGAGGTGCTCCCGGGCACATTGTGGCCACTGACAACATAAACAATATCATATGAGACAGCCTGCGGGACCACATGATTCTGGCTACAGGACAGGGCGCTCTGTGTTATGCCAGGGTCAATGTTTACAGTGTTGTACCACTGGTGAGCACATGCCAATGTGGGCGGAAGTGTTTAGTGATTGAAAGAGTTTTTAAGGTGTTATTTTTCAACCCGGTCTCAAAAACAAAAACAAAACAATATGTCTCAAACATGTGTGTGTGTGTGTGTGTGTGTGCGTGCTGTGTGTGTCGTGTGTGTGTGTGTGTGTGTGTGTGTGTGTGTGTGTGTGTGTGTGTGTGTGTGTGTGTGTGTGTGTGTGTGTGTGTGTGTGTGTGTGTGTGTGTGTGTGTGTGTGTGTGTGTGTGTGTGTGTGTGTGTGTGTGTGTGCGCGCGTGTCAATAAACTAGTAAAAAATCATGTGTTTGTGTTTGTGCACTTTGTTGCATGTGAGTGTGTGTGGGTAAATAAATTTGCCTTAAAATGTGTGGGTTCACACGTTTTGATGTCACACTTTGTTGTTGTGACTACACAAGTGTAGCATGTAGGATTTGTCACATCCCTTGCAGGCATGCCACACATTGTCAACATCACACAATGGCATCTGGTTATGTTTTCACAAGCACAGTGTGCCATTAACCTGCTGGCGGCAAGCAGGCAGACAGGCTTATTAAGGGTTTTCCATAATACTTTGCCTGTTCTACAGCCGAGATAATGCATGGCTGTTGATAGAATCCTTAGGCGTTCTGAAACACTTATATTGTGGTGCGGTGCAGAATTTACATTGCTATTTACATATTATATTTTCCCTCAGTTTTGCCTTTGTAACATTGCCTGGACTTCGTAGAAGACAGACCGTTTCAATATTTTGTTGCTTTGTTTGGTTTGAGAAAGATTAAGCAATATTTTGTCTCTGAGTAAATGTAGACGTAGAGCAACAAGACAGCTCAAGCGATCATTGTACTGTGTTCATCGCACCACACACTAGAGAACTCAAAACTCAAGAGAAGGTCATTATTACCTTCCTCAGGCTGTCCTTGTAACCTTTTCTTTGCTATATTGTGGTGTCTTATGAATGGGTTTCATTGAGTGCAATGACCCAATCGTGAACTTCGGCATATTCGCTATTGGCTGTTTTGCTAGGCTCAATATATAGACATAGCTTAACCATTTAGCTAAGATAATTAAGAAACCTGTATATATATACAATTTGTACATTTTGTCATATTGATATTGAGTGATATCGATACTTTATAGACAACTGTTTTGACACCTTTTTTACCAAAACAATGTGTGATAGAGGAAATTGGGTCAATTTGATTGTTGTAAAAATAATCATTATTCTATTTTTCATGCTAAATCAAATGTTACCTAATCATGATGCAGTGATGTAGCTATTTCAGTTCTCCTGTTTTCATCTATGTGTTTTGGACATATGGCAAGCCTATAGCTATGCATTTAAAATAATAATAATTATAATTGAGGTATTTAATGACATCGCACTTCTACAAAATACACATAGGATAACAAAATAGTGTAAAGATGTGGAATATGTCCGATTTTCTTTTTAAAGCAGTCTTTGTTCACGTTTCCAACATTAAAGGGGCAGTGTGTATTTAGTGGCATCTGGTGGTTAGGTTGGATTTTGCACCGCACTGTACACCCCCAACCCCCACAGTTCCCCAAATGATTTCATCGTCGACGGCAGTGACGAGTGTGTGGTTGTGGTGGAAATAACCGAGTTCCCTAACACTTCGGCTAACTAAGAGAGAGCAAAATAAATCGAGGAATCCGTAATGGTTAATTTCTCCCATATGGTGAGGAGATTAATTGATAGATTAATAAAGTGTATTTCGTATATCAATAGATGCTAGTTTAAAGGTAAAATAGTCATTTTGAATCAAAATACAAAACGCGTCCTCTCTAGAGCCATGTATCCCTTGCGGGCTACCGTAGACACGTGGTGGTGCAACATGGCGGGCTCTGTGGAAGAGAAACCTCTCCCTATTTATGTAATTACAGATTATTTGATAGGGACAGATACAGTGTTGTTCATAGACAAACTGAGAACAGCTATCCAATGCAAGTATCCTACAGTGGATGCTAATTTCCAACACCTGTCCCTGTAGATATAAAGGGCTCTTTCTAAGTGTCATGTACGGTAATTGAAATGTGCCTGCGCATATACTGTGGCATATACGTTAAGACAGCAGGGATAGTAATGCCACCGGAGACACAGAATGTATGTATCGCAACGAGTTTGAAGTAAAAGCCTTTCCACGATAAGCGCCTCAGGAGTAATTCTTGACACGTTGTCAGAAGCCCAAGACTAGGAGAGTCATGGCTAAATTTAATCCCCCGACAAACTTTTCATTCGACAAGCCTGCCGAGTGGCCTGATTGGAAGCAGGCTGTTTGTGTGGTTCAGAAACTGCTACCAAATCTGACAGGAGGAATATGGCGCGGTGCAGGGGAGCAGCCTCTTTATGGCAATGAGGCGGCGCGAGTCAGAGAATGTGTTTTTGTTCGTTCACGTTTGCGCGAGGAGGAGACGAGAAGGATAACTTTGGTGTCGTGTTAGCGAAGTCTTGATGAATTACTTTGTACCGCGAAAGGAACGTGATTCATGAGCGCGGGCATGTTTCCATCCAACGTCTGGCAAAGACCGGGAGAAAAAGCAGAGACTTTTATCCAGGGACTTTGTATGAACTCTCAGACCATTGTGATTTCCGGTGCAGTGTAGGAGGGAGAATATCACGACCCGAAATCGTGTTGGAAATACTGACAAAGACGTCTCGCTGAAAACTTCAGCCTAATGAAGGACGCTGACCACTGGCCGTAAAACCGTACAAACCGTCAGCAGTCTGAGGAGGTCGCTTCACAACATTAGCATGCAAGAAGGCAACAGAGCATTGCGACGAAGTTAGTCACAAGTCAAGAAGTTCAACAAGAACGTGAAAATATGGCGGTAAGCAAAAGGGGGAAATAATGGAAATGGCGAATGTCGAAAATGCTGGGGTAAAGTGCGTTCATAGCAGGATAAAAAATTGCCCTGCAGCGTGAAACCACATGAACATGCAACAAATGGGAATCGGAGCAGAGGTTGAAGAATAATAAGAAGCAGTGAGTGAGGTTACTGAGCAGCAACAGTCGTCATTTCCTAGGGGCACGTGAGCAAAGCTGCTGATGGGTCATCAGATGCAATGCGGCCGTCAATCTGCTAGTAGGCTCGCACTCCGGTTGAGTTCAAAATGCGACACAATGGGCGA
The DNA here is from genome assembly GCA_900291075.1 of Melanogrammus aeglefinus. Taxonomy (NCBI): domain Eukaryota; kingdom Metazoa; phylum Chordata; class Actinopteri; order Gadiformes; family Gadidae; genus Melanogrammus; species Melanogrammus aeglefinus. Next base: position 179 of record OLKM01004984.1, on the reverse strand, counting down.
TCGTGAACATCATCAGACGAGGAAACCTATCACTCACTCAGACCTTAAAACACCACTGGGCCTGCAGACATCCTATTGGATGGCCCAGGTGCAGCGAGCTTACAGTAGCATAGGCAGTTCCAGAGCACTGTAGCCTAGAAAGGAAAGCAGACACCCGCTCACAGCTTATGTTTCGTGGA
>OLKM01004983.1:0-19031 GCA_900291075.1 Melanogrammus aeglefinus | reverse complement strand
GCCCAGTTGTGGGCTAGAACGGGAACCGCTTTACGCCAGGGGCAGGGGCGGGGTTATCCTTACCGTCAAATAAAGGAATACAAACGAAGACCGGTCATTGCTCTCGCGCACGACGATCATTAAATACAGATTCGCTGGATCTTGTTGTGGTTTGGTTGCCTAAGTAGGCCGCCTAGCGAGGAGAAAAACTTGAACAGCTTCCGCGTATTCCACCATCTTGTTGGTTTTGGAAACTGCGAGGGTTGCCGGTAAAAGCGGAGACGTATGCAGACGTTTGAAGTGACTCATGACGTTGCTCTCGCCGCTCAAATGGCTGGCTCTCGCCGGTTGTGAAACAACCGTTCCGTAACTGGGATAAGGCTGGAACCGTTTGGAACTGGCCTAGCACCACCCGGAATGGCTCTCGGTTCTCTTTGTGTGGAAAGCCAGGATCATCTCATTAACTGAAGAACAGGATGTCTTGTTGTGAGTAAACTAGGTGGACCTTGGATGCATTACTGACATTCTGTTAGAGTGAGAGAGAAAGTTCTTCCTGGATTTATGTTATTATTTAGTCTATTTATACAATTAACTTATCCCGCGTACTGCAAGTCTTTTCTCCACTTCAACACTGGTTAAACACGTGGTTTTCACGTGTGTGACATTGTGTTTCATATTCCTATCTACAACCTCAAGTTGGTGTGCCTTGTGATTCGGATCGGATTCCTGGCATGTCTCGGATCACTGCTCTAGGAGCTGCATGTTCAGAGCCAGGGGACACCTAAACTGTTGGTTGGTGCTGCAGTCAGGCAACACCTCCACAGCTACAACACCATCATGGAGACTGAGAAAGGAGTAACCTAAATACTTTACTCCGCAGGTCATCAGTGCATTGAGTAATGGACCAACTGACAACTCTGATATGAGGAAAAGACACAGAAGTAAATTTTCTCCCACTGGTTTTTCAGGTTCTGATCATTCAGACAATTCAAGACCAATTCTTACGGTGAGACTACACATGAACTATACTTGTTGTAGTACAACCCTGTCATCAGTCAAGCTGTTGTTTGGAAGTTGGGGTGGGGTAGGGAGTGAGAGGGAGTGGCCTAACAAATGCCAACCCACATCTACCAAAAACAGCAGCAGACAACTCTCCACTGCGCTCATTCTTCACCTGCATGGCTTGTGTTGTGTACTCACAACACACGCAGACACCTTCCTCTGCCTCAGAGGTGTGCAGAGTCAATCAATATTTCAAGGGAAGGAGACACGTTGGTCTTCCAGAACCAAGACCACGATGAGCAGGCACCGGATAGACGAAGAACAGGCCTGAACCTGGGTCAGACCAAACTGTGGAACTGGAAAATACGCATCACATTACATTGGATTGGCTGCTCATGAAAGACCGGCCGGTGTTGAAAGCCCCTCCCCATGGACACCACCGTGGTGGCCGCCACCATTAGGGTATTGTCTACCTGTTGTTTACCTGAAATAGCTGTTCTTGTTCACCTGGGTTCACCCACTGAGCCGTAGACCCTACCTTAAAAAAGCGTTGGTGTTGTTGTAATTAAGGTGAAAGAGACATCTTTTTATTACAGCTGCTCTGAACTGCCAGGTGGCTACCAGAATGACGCGTTTCAGGAAAACAAGTTTCTGCTTGTGGTGAATGAAGTACTCTTCGTTTGACCCAAGGAAGAAATCAAGTGTGACGAATGCAAAAATATACAGAAATATATAATAAACCATTTGTCGTACACAAGGAATGTACGACAATGAGATAATGTTTAGACCAGCTGTCCGTGGACACATTTCTCGCACCAATAAAGTCTTGGTTAAAAGATCAAAGATCATTTCCTATTTGGTGTTATCTCTTATCACATATGGGACTAGGTCTAGTAGCCAGGATGTTAGAATCCCCAGCCAAAGGTTCTGTGTTTTGAATGCCTTCAGTCTTACTTCTTGAATAAGATGTGTTAACCTGTTTGACAAACGACCGTGTATAAATAAAAGAGCTAAAAGCCTCTTTAGATGAAAGTGTCTGCTCAATTGACTAAAAAAGTGTGTTATCGTCCGACATGGCAGAGAGGAGTTCAGTGCGATGGACCATGCGTTCACTGGAAAGTTTACCCGGAGTAAGGTGTTTGAGGGCTGCTTCCAAAGGGGACCCTGGCCCTCTAAGCGGCCTGCAGGACTTCCTGCAGGTCACACCATCTGAAGCTCACCAGCCCAGAGATACATAGGCAAGGTATGGAAGGAAGGTGTATCTGTCCTGCCCGTATTCCCAGGTGGGGAGCAAGGGCTTGGTTTGGTAGTTATGTCCCTAGCAACCTGGGTGGTGTTTTCTTACTATGTAGCATTAATTTAGCAGGCACTATCATCCAAAGCAACTAACAGGGATAGATGTGATGGTGTCATTAAGGAGCAGGTAGGGGCATCTTACTCTAGTACAGGTCGAAATCTGGGACAGAAACTTTGTCGACTTATTCTGCCAGCTGGGTCTCTTCAGAGAGGATATCATATGAAGGATCAGCATGTATAATGTTTGTATCGTGATGATGTTGTTTACCTTCAGATGAAGGCAATGGTAAGACAGCCCTTCTGAAAGCCCTTCTAAACTTGAACGACGGAAAAACGACACCATTCAAGTCCTTCTTTTCGATCTAGTCTGAGAAATGTGGAGATCTGGAAGAGTTTGTCAACGCGGCTTTACAACGATGAGCACTTCAAAGGTAGGTCATTCTCAGGTCATCTACTGAAGACCCCAACCAGGGCCCTAAACCTTTAAGTGGGTTTGACCCTGGAGGAAACAGTAAAGAAACAATACCAAATGCAGTCGGAAATGCAGGTGTAAAATGTATCTAATGTATACACTATGACTCTCCTACTGAGAACAACATGAATCTTATAGAATGATCTAAGCCATGCCCTGCTCACACACACACACACACACAACACACACCACACACCACACACACACACACACACAACACACACAACACACACACACACACACACACACACACAACACACACACAACACACACTAACCGGAAGCTATTTGCTTTAAGAGTTTCAAACTGGGCCTGTGTTGAAGTCACAGGACTGTGCATGTAGACACACAAAAAGCATCATTCAGGGGCCTTTCCAAGGCTAAATGCTAGTTCTGTCCTGGCTGATCAGCAGTGCGCCCAATTAGTCAACTCCAATCGAGAAACAGTCATCAGAATAGGGTCCGCGATACAGGTTGAAAATTACGTCCATTGTTATATCCAATCCATATATGAATATCACACAACCTGTGTCTCCTCCTGCACCTCCTCTCCCAGGCCAGACAGCCCTGCATGTGGCCATCGAGCGGCGTAGCTTTGATCAGGTGAAGCTCCTGGTGGAGAAAGGAGCAGATGTGCAGGCCAAAGCAAATGGAGCCTTCTTCCAGCTCAATTCAAAACGGGGCTTTTATTTTTGGTGAGAGCAAGCAAATAATTTATATTTCTAAAGCTACACTCAGCAAATTGTTTGGTCTATTTACTTTGATAAACGACGACGAAAATAAATCCAAATTTGAATTTCTACATTTTTCTGTCAATGTTTTCAGCACTGATATAAAAATGTACATTTTCCTTTTTTTATATAAGAAGAATAACTTTCTGACACTTACTCTGAAGCCAAATCCACAGCGGACGAATTGGCTTTAAACTGTCCTATCTGTGTTACCACTCACCTTGACTCTCAAATTATTTTTGACGCTCAGAACTCTGTCCAGCAGTATATCTCTAGAAAGGTAGTTGTGAAACACCTGGAATTTTTTTTGCTAATCCAATTTTTTGACCCAAAGATTACGGGCCCATCCCATTACTCTCCCCCTTAGCGCGAGAAACACCTGCTTTTAGTTTTCTCCACAGTAAAGTACCCTCAAACCGGGAAGTGAGAGTGAATAACTTTTCCCCATGAAATGGGACACCACTATAATTTATATTACGCAAATTAGCATCGCGAACATGCTCCCCTACGTCACACGCGGCCTCGACGTGTCTACAACTACAGGAGGAACCCTACTACTATTTTAATCCAGTCTATGGTTAAATAATTTAACATAATGTATTACTGTTGGAAACATGGGAAAATTTGCCACTTGTTGAGTTTTCAAGGTTATCCTGGGTAATTTGTGATACTCCCTTAGCTGCAAGTGAGGTTCCGAGCTGTCTAGCTGCCAAGGGATTATTTGAAGGGGAAATAGGCACTCCCTCTTTAACTCCCTAAATATTGGAACACCTGACCCTTCCACGGGATGTGAGAAATTCTAGGGCTACAGCTCAAATCTAGTTCTAGAGGGAATAATGGGACGGGGCCTACAGTATACTCCGAAGGTCCTTGGCCTTACTTGCAAGTCGCTTTCAAAAGACATATCTTCTAAATGACTGACTCTGAAATGTGTTTCAAACAGGTGAGCTCCCCCTCTCATTGGCGGCCTGCACCAACCAATTAGACGTGGTCTTCCCTTCCTCATGGAGAACCAGTACAGGTGGTGCTGACAGCCGGGACCACGACTCCCTGGGCAACACGGTGCTTCACGCCCTGGTGATCATCGCCGACAACACCGTAGAGAACACAGAGTTCATCGTGCGGGTGTACGACGAGGTGCTCATCCGGGACACCAGGCTGGCCCTGAAAGGAGAAGTCTCTCTGGAGGCCATCGAGAACAAACATGGCCTGACGCCGCTGAAGCTGGCTGCCAAGCTGGGGAAGATAGGGGTACGGTTGGTTCTCCACAGACGGTTAGGGGCACATGAAATAGGTTTGGTGGAAGGTAAGGGTGAGAGATAGGATTTGGGTTGGAGATCTGGTTAAAGTTAGGCTTATGGTTAGGATTATATTGCCAGGGTTATTTTGGTTAGGTTCAGTGGCGTAGATTTGCGTGGGGACCTGAATACGTGTCCTCACCAACGTCAAATGACGACTGGTACTCAAAGGGATAAATTCCCAACCTCTGTACCGCCTCCCAAAATAGGTCAAAGGCCTTTTTACAATTGACAAGCTTGGTTCGTTCGCGGCTTGGCGCATGCAAGGAAAGTTCCTCTGCGTCTTTCTCGTATATCACACCATCTCTCCCCGTCTTCGTTTAATGCGCCTGCATCAGTGGCGGTTCTAGACACATTTTTACTAGGGGGGCCAAGGAGGGGCCAGTCTTTTAACAAGAGGGGCACAAAAAAAGGCAGAAAACCGATGTTTAAAGATTATAAAACTTTATTTTACTTTAAAACCATCAAACATTTGATTTGTACAAGAGTTTTCAACTTCATCAGTCTGTATTTTTCTGTCAAACTATCTTAAATTGATGGAGCTTATGCCTAAATCATTAAATACATATCAGAACTATGTTTTTGTTGTACAAGCGTGCAAGAGAGGTAGGGCCATGAAAAATGAAAAATACAGTGCAGGGTACAACATACAGTGTGTCAAAAATCTCAAGGGTGTAGTGCAACACAATGTGCCATTTCCTATTTAATTCATCAGTTTCAGTGTGGAGAAAGTGTCTCCCAAGAGGCTGTGCTTACAGGAAGGGTTTACAGCAATCTTGCACAGTCTAAAGAGCTCAAAGAAATCTTCCCTGTTCTACTGTTCTTTTTCAACATTTTATGATAGCTGCTATTAGAAGAAAAAATAGAAAGGGGCATGCATTAGATGTCGTTGCATAACCATCCCTCCCTCGTTAACACGGGCAGATAGCCTTCTACTCTATATCCCAATGCAGCAGCCAAAACTGATGAAAAATACGTGGTTAACATCACAACATTGTGTAGGCTATACCAGAGCAAGGATACTGGACGCTTGGTATACTGGCTTCATGCTTCGATGAGTTTTGGCCTTAGATACGATAAAGTTACTTAAATAATATCGAGACCAGATATTTACAAACCTAATTTCATCATCAGTGTGAGGAACTAAATTAACACGGTTATGTGCAAGTCAACAACAAGTCACTTACAAAATGAAGTGGTTTTGCTTAGCTTTGTCTCTTGCAACAGGAGAAATCATGGCTCCTTTCTCTTATGTTTAGGAATGCGCCCTCTCTAAGTTTCCCGTGTAGAACATTGCGTCACAGATTCATCGTAAAGATCAGTAAAATCTATTTTGATTTGGTCAGCACAGTGGGCCACAGGGGGGGGTGGAAGCAGGCAGGGACACCCCCCGTAGGCCCCCGCCATTGGTAAGGTTTTCGGGTTTCGGTTCTGATTCTAAGGTTTGGTTTTAGGATTAGGGTTTCCTATTTGTGTTAGGTTTCAAGGTCTGCTTTTTGGTTGTATAGTTTGGTATAAGTATTGAGATTGTGTTGGAGTGAGGGTTTACATTAAATGCCTGTCTTGAACATCTCATAGCTTCCCCTGAACGACCACACTGCCATGTTGTTCAGTTCTCCAGATATACCTCATCTTTTTTCATGAGACATTGAACCTTCACTGGCTAGATCGAAGAGTTGAAGGACCTGTCTTGAGTGGGGCCAGGTATGATTCCAATCTTGTCTCATCTAATGTCACTCATGCTTCTGTTGTTCTTTGCTATGCAGCTGTTCAGGTATTTGGTGCAGCGGGAGTTCACAGACGAAGGGACCAAGGGGCTCTCCCGGAAGTTCACTGATTGGATCTACGGGCCCATCCGACTCCTCGCTGTACGACATGACCTCCATCGACACCAGCGAGGAAAACTCAGTCCTGGAGATCATTGTCTTTGGGAATGCCATCAAGGTATGGAGGGAAGGTGTTGAGGTGTTCTCCTAACCGTTTAAATACTTGGCAGAATGGTGGTAGTGATCCATTAAATAGGTTCTGGGAGATGAGTCCCTCCTTGCTATTAACAGAACAAGCTCCGCTGGTGCAGCGGTTATCCAGAGGATTATCTTTGTACTTGCCGGGAGTTAGTGTTCTGTCTACTTTTTGTAGATTTTATTTTGTGATCATCTATATCAATGACGTAAGGGATTTAATGTGCTTGACTTTTGCATGCCTTTATGTGTACTTATCCTACCTTGAAAATGCTTTTCTTTAGGTCTCCTTCTCCTGAAACACAAACAGGATAATGTGAAAGTGGATTGTAGCTATAGGGCAATATGTTTCTAGTGTTGTTGCTGACTGAACATCAACCTATGAACTCAGAACCGTCAAGAGATGCTACAGGTGGAGCCTCTACACAGCCTGCTGGAGGAGAAGTGGAACAGGTTTGCCAAAAATATGTTCCTGGTCAACTTCCTGTTATATGTGGTGTACCTGGGCATCTTCACCACTGTCGCCTTCTACAGGAAGGAAGGGCAGGTGAGACAGACACAATTACCCATGTTAACCTTAATGTAACGTTTCCATTAAGATGTTCTTCTTTCATGAAAAGTACCTTTACAAGTGAGCTTGAGAATAATCAGAGCAATCCAATCAAAATATGGGCGTAGCTGCAGAAAAACCCTAGAGCTGCATGATCTAGTTCCTTAAAAAGAGTATCTAAGGGATTTAGAGAACAACAATCCTTTGGATCAAAGGTAGCACCTGTGATCCACAAAGTACTTTCTACAGTCCTGAGGAACTGTAGTGAAGCTCCCTCACCTTGTCGCTTGCAGCCTCCGTTCCCCATGGAGAACACCACTCTGGACTGGTTTCGCTGTATCGGGGAGCTGGTCAGTGTCCTCGGGGCGGTCTACTTCTTCATCAAAGGGGTGAGATGAATATTCACACATCTTTGTTCAGGATTCTGCAGGAATGCATTCTGGAAAAAACGAATAACGCCACCAATCAAACTTATTCACCCCACCCACAGATAGTGGACTTCAAGAGGAAACCCCCCCGCATCAAATCCTTGTACATCGATGGATTCAATGAAATGTCCTTGTGAGTATCTGAGAATGAAATGCTCACAATGCAGCAGGTGAAGGCAACATGATGTTACATTTTGGTAAATGATTATCCAATAGCAGTCACATAGTTGATAAGGTAGTTGGAGATTGATGCAGACCTCTGTGTGATTCCTGCAAGAGACATGTGTGGAAGAGTGAGAAGGAGGCAAGGTGGGGGTTAGGCTTTCAGATGGTTATGGTGCTATGGTTAGATGGTGCTATGGTTCGGGTTCAAATTTAGAGTTAGAGGTTAGCTGTTAAAAGAGTTAGGTCGAAAGATTGAATGTTGGTTTAGTGGAAAGACTTAGGGTTTGGTTAGGTTTAGGTTAGTTGTACATTGCGTCCTATGTGGTTCTCTGAGCTATTTTTCCAGTTTAGGCAGACATTGAGGCTGAAAAGCATGGATAACTAAACAGTAAGAGTTGGGCTCTAAAGGTTGGGTTAGGATCTGGGAGATAATCCAGTCAACGTCACATTCCTGTTCTGCTGGATTGTCTCCGATAGCTTCCTGCAGGCCTCACTTCTCCTGATCTGCACCGTCTTGTACGCGTTTGGGTGGAGGGCGTATGTGGGCCCCTTGGTACTCTCTCTGGCCCTGGCCTGGATCAACATCCTCTACTACTCTCGGGGCTCCAAGGGCATGGGCATGTACAACGTCATGATACAACGGGTGAGTTGAATTGATTCTGATGTGTGAGGTGTTGTAAACGTACTGCCACAGTGGACCTCGATGGGAAGCAAGTACTTTTGAAGCAGATATTAATTATATGATTGCAACTCATCCCTAATACAAATGCACATGAGTAAAACTTCAGATTCTGATTAGAAAAGTGTACAACTGTTTCCACAATAGCCTCCAAGTTCCTAGCCACCCTCACACCCTTCTCGCTTCAGATCTCTGTTTTATGCACACTGGGACGTCACTCGAGTGCCACATAAATACTGACTCCCGAAACATGCTGCTAGATTCAGAACATGAATGTTTAGAGGGAGGATTATTTCTGTTGTCAGAGTTAAGAGATGTTCTTTCATGTAGGCTGTAACTATGATTAATAGTTAGACAAATAACCTAGACCTGGCTTTAATTAACATATTAATAATTCTTTGCAGATCATATTGAGCGACATAATTTGCTTTCTATTTGTCTATGTGGTCTTTCTCTTTGGATTTTCTGCCGGTAAGAACATTTCTACTTCAATCCTCACATATTAAGCATATTTAATTACAGTTAATGTGTAAAAGCATCTTTCCAAAGAAAATGTCCTAATGTCTTGATAGCGGTGGTGACACTCATAGAAGAGGACCCCCTCGATCAAGCGCTAAACGGTTCCCAGACGTTAGAGAGCGGAAAACCGACGTTCAACAACATCCACTTCACGGCACTGGAGCTGTTCAAGTTCACCATCGGCATGGGAAACCTGCAGTTCAGGACCAGATGGAGTACATCGAGGTGTTCTATATCCTGCTTATCAGCTACATCGTGCTCACCTACATCCTGATGCTCAACATGCTCATCGCCCTGATGGGTGACACCGTGGCGAGAGTGTCCCGGGAGAGCGAGAGCATCTGGAGACTGCAGGTAGGACCAGTCCTCCAAGCAGGACTCGGTGGGAGGAAAGGGTCATGTTTGTATTCTCTGTGAACCCTGGAATCACCATGTGAGGTTGTCCAAAGTTTTTGTTGAGTGAAATCGCCCAACCTGCTCTTCATTCTGAATGACAGGACATCACCTAAAAAGAAGAGCAATTGCAATGTCTATATACAGTATATAATCACCATGGTGTTGATGGTTGATGGTTGCGCCTCCATGTGTTTGAACAACATGATGTTAATTGTCACAACCTTAGTGAACTAACCGTAACGCCTTAGCAGTAGCTTCTTACAGTGTCTTAAAGTGTCTTACAGTGAATCCAGATACATGCCATTAAGGAGCAGCTAGGGGAAAGGTTAGGGCAACCTACTTAAGGGGTACCTTCAGGTTGACTTCAGAACCAGAAGCATTTGGCTGGGGGTCAAACCCCCTAACCACCATTAGACCATCATGGCCCAGGGTAGGAGATCATAACACCACTAGCCAGTGCACCGAGTGAGAGTGTTGAAGGTGTACCACGACTGTATGTGGTCCCACAGAGGTCTCTGACCATCCTGGACCTCGAGAGAGAACTGCCCCGTTGCCTGAGAGACAGGCTGCAATCCGGCATGATGAAGACCCTGTGTTTGCCCACCGGAAATCGGACATGCTTCAGGTGAGTCACCACCGCAAGGTCATCGGACGAGAGGTCTGCATCAAAACACACAGTTGGGTCTGACATATATTTTTTTGGGACTTTCTGTGCAGTCAAGTACAGGTGAGTGAGAGGCATAGTTAAGGCGGTTAAAGCAAGCAGTTTAACCCAGACTTTGTGTACCGGGTTGGTTAAGGGTTCTGTTCTGTGTCCACCAGGTTGCAACCCAATTTTGGTCCCAACCTACTCGGTCTACACGGTTTCTAAGTTAATGGAATGAGCCACTGGGCCACCCCCACCTAGTTTCTTTAGGTAAATCATTATTTTATATTCACATTTTTAAGGGTGGAGGAGGTAAACTGGAAAAAATGGCGGCAATCTTGGCATCTTGGAGGAAGATCCAGAGCTGGAGGTGAAATCGGATATCTTGTTGACCAGGCCCCAACAAAGACGTATGGATTCACTAACACATCTGTGCTTTGAGCAATTTAAAATGAATCAACTCAAAAAATAACTTCGGTGGCTGTGTTTCTTCTAGGGCGTATATGGAACATTAGATCCACTCTTCTCCATGGTTCGTGGCAGAAGATCTGGAAGATCTGATCCGCAAGGCACCGTCATCTGACCTCCTCTACCGTCAATCGTGCAGAAGCTCCAAGATCTTCTGCACAGTTTCTCTCAAACCTGGGCCCTGTACAGTGAATCTGAGTAAAACCAAAACAAGGATACTTGCCAAAATGCCCAGCCTCCGCCAAATAGACATTCCACAAGAGACAACCTGTTAATCTAAGGCATGGGCCCCAAAACTCGCGGCCCGCGGGCCAATTGCAGCCCGCCGTACGATATTTTGTGGCCCCCTACTTGACATCAAAGTTTAGTCCTTTTTTATTTTTTTTGTTTAAATTTAAAAAAAAAAAGAAAAAAAAAAAGAGAAAATTCCTGAGTCGCTGCGCTTGCCCGGGGGCCTCATTTATAATGTTTGCCGCGCACAAAAACCTTGCATAAGATGGAGGTGAAATTTACGTAGGCCAATGGTATGGCTTCTCCCAAGTCTGTGCGCTGGAGATACGCCCTTCTGTGTGACTCCTCTGATGTATTTCGAGCTTACTGAAGCATCTGAAACTAACCGCTTAACAACCGAGTTCCTCAAGTGGTGGAGCATCATATCCCTGAGCATGAAATGTGCGTCAGTTTTTCTCACTGCAAACGTTGGTAGGCTATTTATAGAAAATGTCAATGTTTTGACATGTTGGATTGCATTTTATAACTGTATGGGCGTGGATACGTCGGTAGTTGTGTGTGTGTGTGTGTGTGTGTGTGTGTGTGTGTGTGTGTGTGTGTGTGTGTGTGTGTGTGTGTGTGTGTGTGTGTGTGTGTGTCTTCCTGTGTGTCCAGTGGGAGATGAAATATCGACGGTGTGAAATAGTGTTTTGTATCAAGTTGAGGCCGACACATATGAATTGAAATTTATATATCATGAGATAAAATCATGTAATACATTTAGGAAATTATTACATGCATCTCTTCTCAAAAATATTCGACCCTGGAAGTTAAAACTTCTCAGTTTCTCTGCCGCAATCATCTGCGTGTCTAGGGCTTTTTTCTTTTTTTTTCTTCCCGTGTTAAAATGATGAACAGATGAAGAGCAGCAGTGATCAGGAGGAGTAGGCAAGAAAAGCCATATTTTCAGAAGGACAGTTCATGTTCTGAAGAAGGTTCATGTTTAAAGAGCCGTTCATGTTCAAAAGAGCCGTCATGTTCAAAAAAGCATTCAAGTTGCAGCACTGCTTAATAGTAAAGCTTGAAGAAGGATGGATATTTGTAATTTTTTGTGGAATACTTGATGCGGCCCAGCCTCACCCAGACTCTACCTCCAGCGGCCCCCAGGTAAATTGAGTTTGAGACCCCTGATCTAAGGCAAACCAAAACCTATACCTACCTCGGTTTAATCATGAACACCACAGGAACTTTTAATAAAGCTGTGAATGACCTGAGAGACAAGGCAAGGAGGGCCTTTAATGCCATAAAAAGAAACATCAAACTAGTCACCACAATTAGGATCTGGCCCCAAATCTTTGACACAGCTATAGAACCCAATGGCTGACCCTTTTCGTGCAGAATTCTGCAAGTCTATCCTACGAGTCCCAAGAGGAGGTGAACTGGGAAAAATGGTGGACAAATTTCAGCATCTTGAAGGAGGAAGATCCAGAGCTGGAGGGGGAACTGGATCCCTTATTGATCACTGCCCAACTAAAACATATGGATTCAATAACACATCTGTGCTTTGAGCAATTGACACAAGAAATAACATGTTGGCTGTGTTCTTCTTACAGGGCTTTCTTGGACTATAAGCCCACTCTTCGCCAAGGTTCCTTCCAGAAGATATGGAAGATCTGAGGCCCAAGATACCGTCATCTGACCTCCTCAACCACCCACTGTCTGCCCCTAAAACACCTCACAGGCTGTCCTTTCACTAACTCATCATCCTTTACTTATAACCTGCCCTTTGCTTAGCTCCGTAACCTTTCACCCAACATCTCACTGTTTGGCCCTGAACTTAACTCTCCATTTCCTTAACTAAACATCCCGCAGCCTGTCCCTTTCACTCTGGAACTGGGAGGTGGGACAACTAGGTCCTATTGGAAACCTTTGGGAACCTAGGTTGTTATAGAAATTGTTAGAAAATAAATAAAACTATGGTCTGAATGGAGGGAATAATTATCAAACAGAAGTCTATACAGGTTTGGATTGGTTAGGCGAAGAAAATATAAAATCCTACCTTTCTAATTTAATTTCAGAAGAAGTAGCACATGTTATTGCATACATGAGTAAACTAGATTGAAAATAATGAGCAAGGCTCTCTTTTAAACTATTTTGATCGTGGTTCATCAAATAATGTGATTTCTTCCTTACTTCAATATTGATCTAAAATGCATATGGTTGTCTACTCTTTATTTGAAAACTGCATTTCTTTCTATAACTCACTGCCGACAAAAAAAGCATAAATTTTATGCCATTCGTTTTTTAGCTTGTTTTTAAGATGTCATCTCTTTTTATCGCAATTTAGTGTCAATCATTTTATTGATGGTTGTGTTTCATTCACTTTCTTAAAGTGAATGGATATTGTTGAATCCACTTTTGCATCAACAGTTTTTATTGATGATCTGGCAATTGCATACAAATAATTTTTGATTTCCTATTGATTATTCTTTGCTATCAATTGCAAATTGCAAATAAACTTAGATTTAGCCTATAATAGCCATCTATTCGACTAGGATAACATTGTGCAATCATACATAGTGAACATATAATAGATATGGCCATGAACACAGGCCCAAAATAGCCCTGTAAATTAGGCCAAAAAAAAATGGGGACAATGATTCTTTTATTTTTTTATTTTTACTCTAGTCACATCTTCACAATTTATTTTCACAGGCATTACTGAAGACCAGATGACTCATGTCCACCCCGCCTCCATAAAACAAGCTATATTTCAAAATAAAAGCGCACACAGGCCTTTCAGGGATCGGGGTGGTTCAAAAAGAAGGGCGCTTGGTCACTTTGGTCAGTGAGCAGACGGCAAACAGTCCTATACAACACGCATTGCAACAGTGTCTAGAAATTGTGGCACACTTTGGGGCCGTGTCCCATGACACAGTAGTCGTAATTCACCTTTAGTCCAAGTACCTAAAGCCTCCTGTCGACTCTCAACACGCACATCCACACACATCACACAGGCCAGCCCTCTGACCCGCTTGGCCCCTGGCAGCACCCGTCCAACACGGAGACACTTCATAGGACAGCTGTGGAACATGACTGTGGGGGGGGGCCCGTTGCAGCAGATCACAGCCACGCTCAGGGAAAGGTTTGATGTCTCTCTGGTCTCAAGTTCACCCCCAACCCCACACCCTTGCAAGGGCAGGTGTCTACAATGACAAATACGCACAGCAACGTACGAACAGAGAATTATCCAATCGACAAGCTACATTTATTTGTATTATTCAGGCCACGGTGGCTCGCGATTATGAAGAGAGAACTATGCCGAGAGAACTATGCCATCCAACTATGTACTCCAAGCGGATCAACAAGTAGAGGTTAGGGTTAGGGAACATTATTCAAACCAAGAACTATGCAAATGAACACTGAAACAATCCACACACTCAAACGCTTCATCTCCCTCAAAAAGCATTGCCAAAGCCATCTTCCATCATTGTCTGTTTCTCCTGCGCAAAAGGGAGGATGTGCAGAAAATGATAGAACAATGGAAGGAATACATGATGGGGGTCCCTACATTCGGTCCCATTATTTTGGACGAATCCCAGGACAACGTATTGCTTGTTCAGGGCTATTGGGCCAAGTACGGCTGGGGCTTTCCGAAGGGAAAGGTCAACGAGAACGAGGCTCCTCATGCCTTTGCGGTCCGTGAGGTGATGGAAGAGACAGGGTTTGACATAAAGGATCGCATCTGCAAGAACAGGTACATTGAGCAGAAGACCACTGACCAGTTGGCATGGCTGTACATTATCACTGGTGTGTCGAAAGACACCAAGTTCAACCCTAAAACCCGGTAGGAGATACGCAACATTGAGTGGTTCGCCATCGAGAAGCTCCCATGTCCTCTTTTCCCGTCCGGAGGAAGCTAGTCTATCGCAGGCACATACACCTCCCTGAGACCTAGGCAGAGGCCTTCATTCCCTTCGATGGAAGGTTAAAACACCCAATCATAGCAATCTGTCCATTCTGTTGCTCGAGCTGGAGTTTTTTCTTTTTAAAAAATTGTTTCTGCCAAAAGATCCAATGGATGAGACTGAAATGGATGTAATATTTTCAGACTGCTTTTGTCAGATTGTATATCAAGTGTTGACTTAAATGAACCAACTTAAAAAATGTTCCTTGTTGCTTCTTGCTAATTCTCTGTAGGTCCTTCCTTAAGGTTTTCTTGCTACGTGCTATGCTCTGTAATATTCCTATACATCACCACGAGGAGAATGTCTGTTTGATAGAAACCACAGGGACTGTTGAAGAGTGTTGAATTTAGTATGAAAACTCAAAAGTTCAAGTAAACATACTCTGAGGAGAAATTCTTTTTCCAGATCTATATATTTTTTTTACTATTGCCAAACATTTTCAAACAACCCAAAAGCAGACTACGTTTTATATCTTCTTCCCTTTTCAAAATATTTATGTATCAAAAGAACATTAAGTACATTTTCAAATTCGCATGGAATGACATGTGCTCATAATCACAAACATTGGAATGTCATATCCTTTCCGATGTTCATTTTTAATAGGTTGCCCTGTTCCAGTGGCATCATTGGGGTTTTTATCTTTTGTATTTTGAAATGATAAAATCCTATTTAAAAAATAATAAAACATTAAATCTCCACTGTACATGATTCTGTACAATTTATTTCTAATTAATGTTATCTGAATAGATTATATTTGCGCATCCCACTTTGTTTTGACTTAATTGTGGCCACAGGGAAGTGAATCTATCAGAACCACGACTCCCTCACCTTGTCGCTTGCAGCCTCCGTTCCCCGTGGAGAACACCCATCTGGACTGCTTTCGCTGTATCGTGGAGCTGGTCAGTGTCCTGGGGGTGGTCTACTTCTTCATCAAGGGTGAGAAGAATATTCACACAGCTCTGTTCAGTACTCTGCAGGACTGAATTCTGGAAAAAACAAACGCCAAGTTCCAAACTTATTCACCCGACCGAAGAGGAAACCCCCCCGCATCAAATCTATGGACATCGATGGATTAAATGAAATATCCTTGTGAGTATCTGAGAATGAAATGCCCAAAATGTAGCAGATGAAAGCAACATGATGTTACACTGTGGTAAATGATTATCCAGTAGCAGTCATAGGTCATAAGGTAGACTGAGGCAGAATTGTGTGTGATTCCTGCAGAGAGATGTGTGGAAGAGCAAGAGGTAGGCAAGTTGAGGGTTGGGGTTTCAGATGGTTATGGTGCTATGGTTAGATGGTGCTACGGTTCGGGTACAAGTTTAGAGTTCGTGGTTAGCTGTTAAAAGAGTTAGGTCAAAAGAGTGAAGGTTGGGTTAGTGGGACTTGGGGTTGGGTTAGGTTTTGGTTCGTTGTACATTGCGTCCTTTGTAGTCCTCTGAGCCATTTTCCAGTTTAAGCAGACATTAAAGCAGAAAAGCATGGATAACTAAACAGTGAAGCTATTGTCTCCGATAGCTTTCTGCAGGCCTCACTTCTCCTAGTCTGCACCGTCTTGTATGTGTTTGGGTGGAGGGCGTATGTGGGCCCCTTGGTACTTTCTCTGGCCCTGGCCTGGATCAACACCCTCTACTACTCTCTGGACTCCAAGCGCATGGACATGTACAACCTCATGATACAACGGGTGAGTTGAATTGATTTTGATGTCGGTGAAACATCCCGGTTGGGGCTGAGGACTTCGGCTGGAGGGTGAGGTGTTGTAAACGTATTAACACAGTGGACCTTGATGGGAAACAAGTACTTTAGAAGTAGATATGAAATATATGATTGCAACGCATCCCAAATACAAATACACATGGGTATAACTTCAGATGCTGATTAGAGCAGTGTTAAACTCCAACTATTTCCACAATAGCCAACAGATCTCTGTTTTATGCACACTGGGACGTCACTCCAATGCCACATTCTGTTTCAGAAATGCTGACTCCTGCAACATGCTGCTAGGTTCAGAACATGAATGTTTAGAGGGAGAATTCTCTTTACGTTGTCAGAGTTTAGAGATGTTCTTTCATGCATTGCAGTTTCTATGATTAAGTGTTAGACAAATAGCCCTAACCTGTTCTTAATTACCGTAATATTACTTCTTTGCAGATCCTATTAAGCAACATCATTTGTTTTCTATTTGTCCATGTGGTCTTTCTATTTGGATTTTCTGCCGGTAAGAACATTGAACTTAAATTTCCCTGTACACTCACATATTAAGCCCAGTCAATGACATTTAACGAAAATAAATGTCTTATTGTCTCAATAGCGGTGGTGGCCCTCTCGCGCTAAACCGTTCCCGGGCGTTCGAGTGCCAAAAACCGAGGTACAAAAACATCTGCCGCATGGCCCTGGAGCTGTCCAAGTTCGCCATCGGCATGGGAGACCTGCAGTTCACGGACCAGATGGAGTACATCGAGGGGTTCTGCATCCTGCTCATCAGCTACATCGTGCTCACCTACATCCTGCTGCTCAACATGCTCATCGCCCTGATGAGTGACACCGTGGAGAGAGTGTCCCGGGAGAGCGAGGGGATCTGGAGACTGCAGGTAGGACCGGTCCTCCAAGCAAGTCCCGGTGGGAGGAAAAAGTTATTGTTTGTTTTCTCTGTGAACTCTGGAATCACCATGTGAGGTTGTCCAAAGTCTTTGTTGAGTGAAATCGCCCAACCTGCTCTTCATTCTGAATGGCAGGACATCACCTAAAAGGAAGAGCAATTGCAATGTCTATATACAGTATATAATCACCTAGATGATGTTGATGGTTGATGGTTGCGCCTCCATGTGTTTGAACAACATGATGTTAATGTCACAACCTTAGTGAACTGACCGTAACGCCTTAGCAGTAGCTTCTTACAGTGTCTTGAAGTGTCTTACAGTGAATCCAGATACATACCATTAAGGAGCAGCTTGGGGAAAGGTTAGGGCAACCTACTTGAGGGGTACCTTCAGGTTGACTGCAGAACCAGAAGAATTCGGCTGGGGGTCAAACCCCCTAACCACCATTAGACCATCATGGCCCAGGGTAGGAGATCCTAACAACACTAGCCAGTGCGCCGAGTGTTGAAGTGTCTACCCCGGCTGTATGTGGTCCCAACAGAGGTCTCTGACCATCCTGGACCTGGAGAGAGCACTGCCCCTCTTCCTGAGGGACAGGCTGCAATCCGGCATGATGAAGACCCTGTGTTTGCCCACCGGAAATCGGACATGCTTCAGGTGAGTCCCCACAGTCAGTGTTGGAGAGGATACTTTTGAAATGTATCCAGTTACAGAATACGGAATACATGCCAAATGTAACATGTAACGTATTCCGTCACATCACTCAATTTGAGTATTGTTTTCTGAATACTTGGATTACTTCCACGTTGAATTGCATTTGTGTAGGAATACGGCATCAAATCCTGTTTACTAATCAGGCCTATTCTGGTGCGTTCTTCTGTTCCAACTGCCTGAATGTCTTAGGCCCAAGTCTCCCTGAAAGTGCACTATATTATATAATTTGCTGTAGAGGAACAAAGCTGTTTTCCCGCAGCCCGTCAGGCCACATACAATGGATTGAATGAACGTTCTTATGGACCCTATTAATTTCTTATTGATAATCCCATGTTATTTGAATTGGATGTTTTGCAATGTGTCATGATTATTTGAGGGGCTTCGAGACATGAGGATGTTTTTAGCGCAAATGACAGAAAGACATGTAATTGTCATTTTAGGCAATAATTTATTTAGGTAAACCGTAGCATTTTAATTGCAATATTTATTTAAAATATGAAAATATAATGTTTAAATTAAAATAATGAGTCAAAATTATATCTTCTATTATATATTCTTTAGACCGTTTCTGTTCAGGATTTTTCATTTTATATTCAGACTCGGGGGGCAAGCGGGTTGGCCATCCTCTGACTGATCCCACGTCTCTACGCCCTTGATAAAGGGTAGCCTATGTTTATGCAAAAGATATGACCAACAGATGAATTGACCAATTTGTTGTTAAGTTATCAAACTTAACTTAACACCTGGGGCCTATACGAATAGTCAAATCTCCTAACTTTTATGCTTCTTTTACTTAACCTTTGTGGAAAACGTCATCGGTTCAAGGAGAGATGAAAAGGTGCTTGCTTTCGAACATAGGAAAAGACACCACTGTTTAAAATGAATTCGACTCCACTTTTCCTAACCGACGTCACTGCGCGACGGAGAGTATTGCTGACCTCTAGCGTCTC
>OLKM01004982.1:0-19032 GCA_900291075.1 Melanogrammus aeglefinus | reverse complement strand
CCAGATGCCAGCTTCTGTCGCTCACGTTGGATCGTCGTGCCCCTGCCTTTCACCGCCATCCCATGTGGTCGCGACCCGACCAGTGGGCCTTCCTGCAGTGAGTAGCCCACAGACGAAGATGGGGGAGTGCACGTACTTTTCGGCGTCGCCGAACGGCTCCTTAGGAAACCCGCCACCAGAGCGTTCACCAACGCCTCCCTCTGGGGTGCCAGACGGGCCCCCGGCTTCCTCGGCAGGTTCTCTCTTCCTCTTCTTCGTTTTTCATGGACTGTCGGTGAACACCATAACGTCCATTCCTTAGAAAACCTTGGTGACAGCTCGCCTATACAGAAAATTGACGGGTTTTATATTGCTTAAAAACTTTAAAAAATATACTTCTATATAAGACTATATGGAAAAGGAAATGCATTCAACTTCAAAAAGGAAATTGTTCAATTTATCCCCAGCTTGCTCAATTTACCCCTAAACTGGGGCAAGTTGAGCTACAACACCACTGTTTTTGAGATCATATTTACCCAGACAATGTCATATCTTCCTTTGGAAAATCACGCTTCATCAAGACCTCTTCCCATCAGTTTTACTCTAGGCTAAAAAAATTTCTTCTGCCTTTCTTCCCCTATAATTACACTAGCTATTTAACTGCTAGCATGAAGTATTCTGTTCTTTTTATGCCTTTTTTGCAATTACGCATTGCCAAGTGATAACTTTCAATCGTTATGCCTTATAGTATTTATGTCCTACTTAAGACTTATTACTATAGCATTTATACACTTTGCATTGACAAATCTGAAATAAGGTGATGTCTTCTGGCAACTGAGATAACACGTTAATCTTGCCCACCACTCCCTTACCTTTATGCACTGCTGACTCCCTTTCCTATATGGTTCTTTTTCTCATTGGAAGGGTTTGCATTGGAACATTAATACACCATAATATATTTACTTATATATGGAATCATGTACAATTAAAGGGATTTGAGTTGTGTCCAAACCTCCTGCCTTGAGAGAACACCAAAGTAGGGGAGAACGCCGCGGTATGGATTATAATCGATATGAATGATTTAAGGGGTCTTGTGAGAACCTTTGACATTATTTATGAGGTCTAAAATTCTCTCTGTGTGCACACTTTTTGCCATAATGTAGAGAAATTTTGCAATGATTAATTTAATTTATTGCACCAAACTTAATTCTCGTCTGAGTCATTCAGTGTGGTTAGTCATTAGATCATCAAATTGATAGAACAATAGTAGCTTCGCCCCAGCGACTAAATATACCACCAATATGCACAGTAACACAATTAACACAAACAAACTTTGTTACAAACAGCTTTCCTGCTATCTTTCCTGTTTGGATTTCGAAACCACACTTATGAAGAGAAATATATTTTTAATGTTTTATTACTATATTTAAGGATTTATGCAGTTCAAAAGGTTTCTTGAAATTATGAATGAATATGTCCTCTAATATTAGATCTACGAACGAATTTTCAGAAAATTATATATGCATTTCAAGTACATCACAGCCCCCGAGAGAAGCTGTCTTTTATTAATATTTTGCCAAGTTTGCACCATTCATTCACTACCTTCATCTATCGTGTTACGGACGCAGAGAAATAACGTACACGCAGGCAAAGAAATAGCATTTAACGAATCATGCTATTATATGGAATTATTTTTTTTACTTTATAAATCCAACGAATTGTAACTCACTTTAATCTCCAAACACTTTATATATAAGCGGGCCCTTAAAATGACTCAAAAAACAAGTTGACAAGAAACTCCGATTGCATTCATATTGCATCTTTTATTATTATACACCGTCAACTCTTCTCTTCTGCGTCCCCCTCTCCTTCGTCTCCCCTCCGCTGTGAATGGGCAGTTCACTGCTTGCAGCTTTGGAGCCATGGCGGAGCTGGCCACGTTACGCCACGAAACTCTTGTAGTCGTGCGGATAGTACCAAGATCGCGAACCCTCGTGATTCGCCGCTCGGGGCGCAGGTTCGCCGTGCGTTGCATTACCCTGCTTAGTCTACAGCAGCGGGGGCAGCATCATGACATATGGCCTACCTTCTATCACCTATACCGGGTACCTGGTGGCACTTGCCATGCCCACTGAACACGGTATTCCACAGGCCTGGACAGACCTATTGATGAAGCTGGCAAACTAAGTAGCGTTTAGGAGTGCTTGACAAGAGGACTGAATGAGTTCTGGTCCATTTTCTTAGCTATCATCTTGGTGTTTCTCCGCAACTTTGACTACCATTTATAGCCGAGAACGTACGTTATTTTATAATCTTCATCCCATAATAATGTATGGAACTTCAGGAGGATATAGATACCTTAACCCATTTGAGGGACATCCTGATGAGCTGAGGGGTAGAGTCTTCCTTCGTCCAGTCCTTCTCCTCACCAGTCCTCAGCGATGGTTGTTACAGAGGACCATTTTAGTAAATACACATAATATGAAAAACCGCTATAGCCATAGAGTGATATCCCAGAGTGATAACATGACATGTGGAGTGGTAGTATAGATCATGCAATAGCTTAAAGTGCATGGCTGACAGGACAGGGAAATAAGGCTGAATAATCTTTCATGCAACCCATGCCGCTACAGAAAATTCACAGCTACGATTATTTGACACCGCCTCTAAGTGTGACCTTATTGCGCAGGCATATCAAGAGCTCCCTTTATTACTCCTCATTATCTGCTCTTTCGAAATGCGTCTTAACTCATCTTCCGATCAAGCTCTCTCCTCTTCGCATTTGCGTAATCTCTTCCCATCTTCGCATGCAATTCAGGTTTGTGTCAATCCAACTTGTTCTCATTAGGAATACAGCAATAAACAAAAGAACTATACAATTTCGAAACAAAGAACATTCTTACAGATCATATTTGGCATTCGTGTAGAGAGTTTCATGAAAAATAACTGCTGTTGACCTATTTTAGGTTTGTGATTCCTTAATAAAATAAATGAAAAATAATTTACTTTGCTTGTTCACATGTGAGCAGTCTTTTGAAGAACAAAAATCTTTATGTATAATCAACATCTACAAATAATCTTTTGCTGCATTTACTATTTACTTTTTTTCATAGCATACTAATAACCCCCAAATCAATTAATTTAAATATAATTCACGCCATTGCTGAGGCTGAACTTATTCGATACAGCCAGCGTTAGAGTTCATCAACGCTCTGAATATGTTTTTAACTTCTCAGTCAACTCAAACACCCGGCTTATCATATTTACTACTTTGACAAATGCAAAAAATAAACTCTCCATCAAACTACAACACAACAATTGCTGAAATAGGCCTCGTTCGCCGTTAGTATCGCTGTTCCACGATGATCTTTGCGACATCGTGAATTTCTTGAGCGTTTCCGAATTCTCATTAACATGAATCGGCGTTAAACTGCATCACGACTTCATAGGTTAACGTTCAATACTACGTGTGAAACAGGCTTATTGGGGGGCGCAGAATTTAATAAATATCGGGTTAAAGGGTTAAATAATCACCCCATCAGTCCAACACTACTTTGCCTCGCTTAAGGCAAATGGATAAAAAATGTTTTAACGTTTTTTCTTGATCACTCAAGTATGTGGTTCCACGAGGATTATCTAGTATCACGATAAAATTTCTTTGAGGCCGAGAAATTGCTTGCGCACGAGAATGTAATGCATCCGAGAAGTATTACGCCATTATCATACTTGGTGTGTGTGTTGTTGTTGTGGCAAGTTGAGTGTGTGTGTTGTTGTGTGTGTGGTTTGTCGTGCACGCCATGGAGCTGCGTGCGTACTTTAAATGTGAATATAGTCCCCATGTATATTCGTTTCTTATTAATAAGATTATTTGTTCAGATAATAGCTCTAATGCATAGCCTATTGCATACTCCACTGTACTTATAATTTTTAATGATAAGAACCGCATCAAATGGTTCACATGTGAGTGTAGACTACAACTGTTAATAGGTATGATCGTTATGCTAGACCGTCCAATAAAATATTAACTCTCACAAGCCCACCAACCAACGTGTTAATGCAAACCCTGCCAACAAAAAGACTGCAGATCTCAAACACCGTCGTCTCATGCTGATTCCGTCCACAGTAGCATGTCTCTTCATTGATCAAAATGAGGACATTCAACCACGTGTTGATTAGGGAGAAGCAAAGTGCGTTCGAAGCACCTCCACACATAAGCAATCCGTCATAATATTTTGATAGTTGCTTGATGAATTCGTTTTCGACTTTGGATGCGTATCGTATTTTTGTTGTGTTTTTTGCTGCAATAAATTATGTTGTGTGATTCGTAAGTAACATGTCTATGAGTAATTATCAGCATAACCCAGGTTTATCGCGTTGTTAAATTACGCCACGAGGGTTCCGTGCGATCGGATGTGTTGAATAATATAACAAATCCATACACGCAATGTCCGCTGGTGAGCCACTGAGCTATAGTAGGTATTAGCTCCTTAGCTCCTAACGAGTACCTGGTATTCAGAACCTCGACTATCGATCCCAGTTTCTTGGACTGGCTCATAGGACGCACTTTAATCAGTTAAATGTTACACAACGATACACTTAGTATCGAATTATCAACCAGGTTTTCCCTTAGGTTCTGCGGTCCATAAGGGCGGTATTCGCTTTCATTTGACTCACCTTATGCAACGTATGAGCGAAATTGGTATCAGCCAGACGACAGTGTATTATATATGATCATTCATACGACAGATTTCAAAGTCCAAATCACAGCAAGGGAAGAGGTTGCCCATATATGGCTAGTGTGTGGGCTGGCAAAAATACTGACCGTGTAATTCGTAAGTGAAAAGATTTGTATTTGTCTAAGAATCATGTATCATCATCTTTTACCCCCATAATGTATGGTGCGACACGGCTCTTACGAATATAGCAAGTCACAAAAATATATAAAATATATTCAATCGTGGTAAGTTGTAAGCACCATTTGTAATTTCAGGTAATCTAAGCCTATGATTGCAATGGCCTAGCCTAACCTTTATTCATGTTGATTACCTGATAGCAAATAAAAAAGAAAAACCCAAATGAATACGAGGGAGGTGGACCGCTTCACGCTTCACACTTACGGAGGAAGCTGGCCTCGCCAATACAGGGTCGCGAATTATGGAGTGGAAGGGGATGTCTCTGACCCACTGCCTCGACTCCAAGGCGTTGTAATGAGTGTTTTCATGTATGGCATGGACAGAAATAATTGTCTTGTTAATCAAATGTTAAATGATTGAGTGTAAATGAATTGTGTCATTATTAGTTGAAGGTATACAACATTATTTGAGGGGCGGCAACAATCAATTCTCAATCAGGAATATAACTATCAAAGCAGAGTCCCGTATTCTTCTAATTGTTTAATTTGTGACCTAAATAGGTTTCCTGATCTGCAGGAGACTCTGTAGAGAGCGGGCTATGAAGCTGCGCACGCCATTTAAGTAGCCAATCTCGTGGACTTAAGCTGAAAACCTGCTCCACCAGTGTGTTGCGAGCAAATATCCCCATGGGATTACAGCGACGCTATAGAGATCGACTTTTTGTGTCAGCTACCCAGCTTTGAGCCAACATACCTCGCTACCCCTCTTATCGAGTTTTAGTACAGGCCATGGTGTTGTTGGTGAATGTTTTCATTACAATGTGGTGTTGGGTGAATGTTTTCACTTACATGGTTTGTTGGTGAATGTTTTCATACATTATGTTGTGTGAATGTTTTCACTACATGTGTTGTTGTGTGAATGTTTTCACATAACATGGTGTTGTTGTGATGTTTCACTACAGTTGTTGTGGTGAATGGTTTCACTACAGGGTGTGGTTGGTGAATGGTTTATACATGTGTTGTTGAGTGAATGTTTTCACTAACATATTTGTCGGGTGAAATGTTTTCACTACTATGTTTGTTGGTGAATTTTTCACTACATTGGTGTTGTGTGGTGGTGAATGTTTCACTACATGCGTGTTGGTGGTGGAATGTTTCTACTACATAAGTGTGTCGGTTGAATGTTTCACTACATGGTGTTGTTAGGGATGTTCAATACATTGGTGTATTGACAGATGTGTGAAGGTTACTTTCCTCTCAGGAATGCATACATTGATGATGGATTCTGCTAGAGGGCCAGAGAAGCAAGGAAGTTGGAGAGATGAGCAGTTGATAGGTGAATATACTAAGGGCAGAATCCCTTTATCTTTGACAGGGTCTCTGATGCGTTCTCTGGGTCTCATGACTCCACAACTATTGGTGAGGAGTTTACTGTGTGTGTGTGTGTGTGTGTGTGTGTGTGTGTGTGTGTGTGGGTGTGTGTGTGTGTGTGTGTGTGTGTTGTGTGTGTGTGGTGTGTGTGTGTGTGTGTGTGTGTGTGTGTGTGTGCGTGTGTAACATCACAAGCACCAGCAAGAACCTTGAGATAAATTCATAAAAAGGCATTTCTATTACTTTCTTGGAAACCCAAGCAATCGAAAAGTAAGGTACTGTGCCTTTGGCAAATTATATGATGGCAAAAGATTTGATATTGGAGGGAAACAAATCCCAACTCCCAAGAGAGTAACTCTTGAATACCAACTCATACTCATGAGTCATATTATATAATATATATATTATATATAATATATATATATATAGTATATATATATATATATATATATATATTATATATATATATATATATATACACATTATCATGAAGTTACTTATCATGAAGTTACTGAATATAAGCAATGTGAGCTAAGCCTGCGAGCTACCAAACACATGGTAAGATGTGGAATGAACCCAATCAGGTGACCTCTGCGGTGATGAGGAACACTTCGTCGGTGATGTGGCGGAGGAGACCAGCGGTGACACCCAGCCCCACCCCTGGGAACACGTAGGCGTTGTTTCCCTGGCCGGGGAAGAACTTCCTGCCGTCCTCCAGGGTCACAGGGTCAAACGGACTGCCACTGGCGAAGATGCCCCGACCCTAATAGCACAATATCATTTTTTTTAATAATGGCACTGGTATAAAAGCAGGTTTAATGGTTTGATGGTCTACTATGAGCTCAAGTGAAAACAATAATAACATATATATATTTAAAAGAATTGCTCAAACTGGTAAGAAGCTGACTTTTACCTACCCACCTGCAAAACACCTGCAAATCACCTGCATGTTATCAATGCTGATTTGTAACCAAGTACAACTGTGCTCCAAGTCAGGTCACGCTGTCCAATTAATCAATCTGCAAAACTCTAATAACTTCCCTTCATTCTACCTGCGTTTTAGGAACTGTACATGAAAGTTGGATAGTAGGTTGGGGTTGTTAGATTTCTATATATGAAAGTATAAGCACAAGAAAACAGGGTGCCTACTGACAAACACCGAAGTAAGTGCATGTAAGTACATGAAGTAAGTGTGTGTGTGTGGTTGTGTGTGTGCGTGTCTGTGTGCGTGTGGGGCAGTGAGGCCAGAGGAGCATGTACTCTACCTCTGTGAGGGTGTAACACTGCTCAGCCGTGCACTCCGCTTTACTGGTGGGGTTACTGAGGGCGAAGATGATGGGCCGTTGGTTGAAGGAAGCCATGTCCCTGATGATCTGCTCTGTGAAGGCTCCTGGGATCGCCGCCACACCTACCAGAAGGGGACCATCATCATTGAATTATAATGCAAATAATAAATCAAATTAAAAGTAAGGCTGCTGGTTCGATCTCCGGCTCCTCCTGGCTCAGTGTCGAGGTGCCCTTGAGCAAGACACCTCGTGATAACTGCTCACGACGAGCTGGCTGTTGCCTTGCATGCTTGACCGCGCCGTCTGTGTGTCAATGTGTGTATGAATGGGTGAGGGTGAGGCACAAACTTCAAAACACTTTGAGTTGCCACAGGCTAGAAAAGCGCTTTTTAAAAATCAGTTCATGGATGTAGCCAGCTATGTGCTAAGATATATCATATATTTTTTGTCTACAATTTATAAAAATTAATAAATTACTAATTAGGCATATAAACGGATCACGATTTGACAACTCATCTGCAGGGTTAGCATCATTCTATAATATATTAATGTTTCTCAAACTTTGTCCTGTAAAACATGAAAAATAAAAACCACGCAAGAAGGCTACTTATAAAATGCTAAATAAAGATAATAACTGCTCCTGACGAGTTGGCTGTCGTCTTGCATGGTTGACTCTGCCGTCGGTGGTCAATGTGTGTATTTACCGATGGAAGTCGCTTTGGATAAAAGCATCTGCTAATTGTAATTGCATGCATAATGTTGCTTGTGCATCTCGCACATACACTTTGTTTCTCTCATCTACCTAGCCACACATTCTTGGTAAATTATTTGGTAAAGAACAGCTGATACAGCAATAATAAGTTGTACTTTAAATCAATGCATCTGCAAACAACTTACAGCAAATATTTTCAACATATTTTCTTGACACAGACATCGTGTACAAGCCCATAAGTTTTCGGATGTTGAGATTTTGATCGTGAGAAAACATTGTTTGACTGCGAGTTAGTGTTAACAATGAATGAATGAGGGCGCACGTGTCTGTATGTGTAAAAGAATTAATGAAAGCGGGTGCGCGTGTGTGCGTCCATCTGTTTAAACACACGCAAACTAAACACGTAACGCATAATACAGTCCATGGCAATGTATATTAACGGGGGACACATGCATATTAGGAACACAAGTCGATAACGATAATGCATACAATACTGGTAAGAAACGATGTTTGTAAATGTATTGCGTATATCATTAAATAGAACCACAGTTACCGCATATCATATGTGTGTTAAGTTTTCTTTGCCGAAATGTATTTGAGGACTCAGTGTTTCTGAAGTTGTGGAAGAAAACGCTATTCCATGTGTGAATCAGGCCATATTATTTGGCCATTTACTGAGCCATTTGAAGTTTGAAATTCATGTGGTCATGCATCTGTCTCATCGGAGACTGCAAACGCGCTGTCAAAATATCAACTCGTCAGATTCAAATGCGCTCATGGCTCTTAAAGGGGATGGTAGATGGTACTCTCATTGGTTTATTGCACGTTACGCCCCAAACCACACTTACGGGTAATTAGGACTTCAGACCAACCCTTTTTAGATTTGCGCCGGGCGCAAGAGTCATTTATGCGCTGGTAAAATAGCAACATCGCCATAGAACCGCACGCAAAGCGACTTGCGCTTGGCGCTTCTCACTTGCGTTTCAGACCGTTAAAATAGGGCCCATTGGGTTCATAAATCGCCAATATTTGCATGCATTTACTAAGCTGGATGTATTTTGGATGATTTGTACAGAAAGTATGATGTACTTTCTCTCCAGACTGTAAATGGTCACAATATAAAAATATTATATATATATATATATATATATATATTATTATTATATATATATTATATAAAGGCTATTACAAACTAACTACACAATGTGCCTGTTGACAGGAGAAAACATGAATGCTATGATTTGGAGGCTGTTTATTCAAGGATGACCCTGGGCAGAATGAATTAGATGTTCCCTGCCTTGACGGTCAAAATAGAACTATACTAACTACTGTATGTTTATAGGCAAACATGTCCTACATACTGCCCCCATCACTGAAGCACTAGAAAGGGTAAGGCTGCTTCTCAATCAACTCAGCAGAGAACCAGGTGTCCTGATAGAGGAATATACACGAGTCCCAGCCTTATCCCTTGCCTTGAAATTTGTGCCTTTCACACCACAAAACTCACCTTTGGAAATCTTTGTTGCACTTGTGAAGTAGTCTGTAAGACACGGTCTATCTTCTTAAAAATTATTGTTTCATATAAAAAAAAAGATGCTTTCCTTTCTAAATGTCCTTCTACAATCTTCACTTCCTTCAATCCTCACAAGACCGTCTTTTGGCTACAGAATAATGGAAAAGGAAAACGTGTCCACTACGATGATGGCCGTGGGTTTTAGCTCCTTCCACCACCTCCTCCAACTTCTCCTCATTGGGGATGTTCATGAGCAAACCTCAGCTTTTCATGGGTCAGGCTATCTCGTCCCTAACGCACAGAGACAGAGACAAACACAGAGGCAGTGACAGAGACAGAGTGAGTTATTGATTGTGTGGGTGAGTGAGTGAGTAAGTGTGCAAACGTTCAAAGGCTTAGGCTGGGAGAGGTGTAAACAAGGCAATGTCAACAACTTACAAACAATTAATGTGTGCAAGATTAAACGCTAAAGTCACACCAATGTAAGGGCGCTAATGAAAAATGAAATAAAAATCAACGTTTGATTAAATTGTTTGGGTTTTCACTCTATTGACGTTCCCAAAATCGTGCGGGACACAGCTGTCCCACACAATGGTCGGGTTGACATTAAGAATGAAAGAACATTACAGTCCAATCCATGGCTTCATATTTTATTCTTAATCCTGCTCTACACCGCAAACCTTTTCTGGAGATGACTGATATAGGACCTTTGGTTGGGTATTATACATAACATGTCCCGTTTCAATGGAGACAGAGATCAGTGTCCGGGCTCATGGGCCTCAACCACAGAAACCCCACATTCAACTTTGCTTCAGCTCATTCGGTGGGAAGCTCGTTTCAGTGTATTAGTATAATGCATATTGAATCCTT
Source organism: Melanogrammus aeglefinus (assembly GCA_900291075.1). NCBI lineage: Eukaryota > Metazoa > Chordata > Actinopteri > Gadiformes > Gadidae > Melanogrammus > Melanogrammus aeglefinus. Next base: position 8,449 of record OLKM01004982.1, on the reverse strand, counting down.
TTTTTATATAACAGACGGGCAGGGTCTGGCTCTCTTCTCTTGCACTCTGCTTTCCTCCCTATATATTTCCCTTAACTTGTGCCACCTGCTACTCATTTTGGTTGAGTGCATATTGTACACAGCAACCCAATACCTGACAGAGTGAGACTAGCATAAAACATTAATGTGACAAAGAATCAAGCTGATCAATACAGCTCTTTAGCTCTCCATGCTCAAAAATCTAATAATAAGAGTATGGAGGTGGTGCTATATTCAAATCAAAAGGTTTATTCTAAACGTCAAATGTGTACCTAATGGCAGAGAGGGAATGGTTGGTTTTAGTATGTGCATGTGAATGTGTGCGCGGCGTCTGCATGCACAGAACCATGTCAGAACTACCTTCACAATGTGAGATCTCTGGGAGGTCCACCATCCAGATCTTTTTCAGACAAAGCTCCATAGTAAGTCCTTCCTTTTCCATCGCCAATGGTGATGAGGGTCAGCTTATTCCATGTGCCTGCCTGGGTAAGAGATACAAGTGAGTTTTTGTCCACTGCTGACTATCTATATATATAAGAGATATACCGTGACACTGATAGTAACACACAATGTAATACTCAACATGGTTCCACTGACCAATCTTTTTTATAGGAAAGACATGCTCTGACAAAGGAGTTTCAACATGTACAGTGCACAAGAGTAAGCACAAATGTATAAATATATATTTTTAATGCATTAGCATTTGTCAACAACAAATGCTAATGCACAATGTCTCTATTATTCTAATACTCCCATTCAACATTGGTCACCTTGACCAATGTTCAGAGGAAGTCATACTCTTACAATGGTTTCACACGTACCATTAGCACAGAGTGGGCACACACTTATCTTTGGGAACTTTCAGACTGGATCGATATCTCACTTGGGCAAGCTGATGGCGTCACAAACAATTTTCTCAATTCTACTTTTTATATCTCTATATATCTCTTTATATTATCTTGTTTTTTCTGTGGTCAATTGTTCAATTCATAGAAAGTTCACAATGTTAGCAGTAGTTTCAACAAGGTTGTACAACGTTCCCGTTATCGTACAACGTTCCTGTTATCGTACAACATGACCGTTATCGCACAACATTACCGTTATCGTACAACGTTACCATAATAGTACAATCTCACCGTTATCGTACAATGTCACCTTCTGAAGTGTCTCATCCGCGTTGATGCGCAAACGCTTTTAAGTTGGAGCAACAGAAACTCTTCCCACTTCCCCTTTTTCTCCAACTTAACGCAAACGCAACAATTACTGTTATTATTATTCTCACAATGAGGTCAGAGCTGAGTACTGCAGCTCTGTTGCATTTGATTGAAGTGTGACACAAGCATTACCCTATACACATCAAAAAATACCCGTTGACCCCATCTCAGAACGATCAGCGGCGGTAAATCATCAGCGAGATACTGTGGGACTGAACTGCCGTAGATAGATCACATCATGATCATATTGATAGTCTGCCCCGGAGTTATCCACTGAGGGTGAGATAGGTGCCTAATAGCTCTTGCGTCTGAGCAATGCCTGTGCGTCGCTTCCCTCCCAATCGTATGCGTCCTTATCAGGACGCCTTTTCTCCCGCGGGACAGCGCTGCATACTCTCCGGCTCCCTGGGAAGACGATGGTGTGATCGTGACAATCTTGCCTCTTTGGTGATTTCGCAGGGTGCGCCAGGGAGGCCGGCCAACATGGCCACGGCAGCGGTGCCTGTGCAGCGACAAAAATGAATGTCCATTAACGTTAAGATGAGGAATATTAGTCTGTGAAAAACACAGACGATAACCAATGGAGGCATTATAGAGGGAGAGTGCGCGACAGCGTGATGTCATTTCAAGACCTTCTTGGTTATTGAAAAGATTGGCAGTGATGGTAGATAATAAAGGCTCGTGTTTTGGTCGTGTTAAGCGATGGCCCAAACTGTCCAGTCACAAGCTGTGGGCGATACAGTGAGCTCAACAATGCTGTCTGCTGTGGTACGATATCGAGACAGTTGAGCGCATGAAGTAAGAGACTAAAGTAACAAACACTCGTGATTGGTGAGCATCAAGCGATCGATGAACATTGCCATGTAGATCGCTCTTGATGTCGCAGTGCGCGTCTAAACAATGAAAAGACAATGAACGCATGAACTTCAGTCAAGAAAGCACTTCGAGAGTGAACATTCCAGAAATGAATTGTGGTAGATAGGGCCATCAGTTGCAGAGTAATAGATTGTTGGCAACAATGGAGATGAATTGGCCGGGACAACAAATAACATGGATCTGTACCAAGGAACAATGATGAATTCTGGTTATGGGTATGCAGATACAGGGTTGCATTTGAGGAATAGTCTGGCTCTCAGCTCTGATCCTGTTGTAAACAGTTTCAACAAGGTGTGTTTGTACCTTGAATGTCGTCGTTGAACGTGCAATACTGGTCCGGTACTGTTGAGCTACGGGAATGCGTTGACATTGGCAAAGTTCTTTCAAACCGAATAAGCAGTCATGCCGTGACCTTTTGGTCATTAGAGTGCAGCACAGAAGAAAAAAACATATGCACATCCGATGGATATGAGAGCCTTGGCTTTCATAACAGCATGTCCCTCTTTAAATGTACACAGTTTTACATACAATTATCTTGTCCAACTACAAAACCAGGATTAATGGCACCATAAATACATAAATATGGACACCTCCCCCCCACACACACACACCCACGCCCACACACAGACCACACACAACACTCATCCCACTCCACCCCGACGCACGCACGCACGCACGCACCGCACGCGACGCTACGCACGCACGCACGCACGCACGCACGCACGCACGCACACACACACGGACACACACCAGACACACACACACACCACACACACACGCACACACACACACTACACACACACACTGTTTAAGTTGTAGTTTATTTGACTCGTTTAAGATTGAATGGAGGCATGTTTGTGCGTCTTTTGTTGGCCAGGTCTCTGAAGACACAGTGGGTTTTTAAAATCACTTGGAGTGCTCCGTCTCTGCGGTGGGCGCCCTTCCCACGGCATAAAGATCCCCGGAGCAGCAGAGAACAAAGGTTGTGTTGAGGAGGCCACCTCCCTCAAAGAGTCCTCCCATAAAACACATCCCCGCTGCGGGACCCTGCAGCGCGCCACGGACACGACACCGCGCAGCAGGGAACACTTCCAATACAATTCAAGTTAGTTTTAAACAGGCGGACACCGCTGCTCGTCCTGCTTTATATGTAGCAGCACCTATAATGGCTGTTGGACCGAGACAGAGGTCAGTCTTTATCTCCCTAAATAGGCAAACTGTTCTTCTGCCTCCCACCCTCGTCCCACACAGACACACAGACAGACACACACACACACACACACACACACACACACACACACACACACACACACACACACACACACACACACACACACACACACACACACACACACACACACTCGCAGAACTCTCCTATACCTCATAGAGGACAGTAGAAACAATACGCTGAGCCCACCCAGTGGCCTGTTAAACCAAACAGGGTGCTGCTTTTACTGGCGCTTTCTCACGGATAACTTACCACTACACATCCCAACGCAGGAAGGTCACAGCAGCAATGCGAGGTGTTCGCGCTGAGAGCATGAGTGTGTTTGGTGTGCGCTTCTGTGTGTGCGGTCAGACACGAACATGTTGTCCAAACAGAAACAAGCACACAGCTTTGTTTAGACTATTATAAGGGTATATTTCCAGGACACAGAAGCAGAGTCTTCCACAGATGTCATCTTTATAGGACAGATGTGGGAAACCTGTACTGTACGTCATGGTCGTTGCTTCGTGTGTCATGGGATTTTTAAAGAATCATTGAATTAATCAGATTTATTGTCGGGCCTAATGTGGAATACCAGCTTTACTGTATTTTGACTCTATTTTATTGCACCACTTGGACTATGTGTACAAAAACCTCTTTGCTTTCGTATAGACGATTTGTGTGATAATGAAATCCCCTCAATGCTCTATCTGGAAGCCTTCCATTCCTCTCCGAATAGCGTTAAAATGCTCTGGCCCCATTGCCCTAACATGCACTGTAAATCTCCAAACGCAACAAGAACAGGTAGTTAAAACCTTTATGGCAGTCAAAGCCAGTATTTAAAGCGACGACAGAAAGAAACTCTTGAGCTGTAAAAACAGCCTTTTCAGTGGCCAGTGAGATTGAGAAAAGTTGGAACCAGGCCCAGGCTAATACAGCTGGTAGATGTCAACAGCCTTCGGTAGCGCTACAGCCAGGTGCAGGCCCTGTCAACATAACAAGTACGAGGTGCAGAAGCAAATAAACCGACTATCGAGTGCAGAATGGCTTTCACACGTCACACCGTTCAGTCCTTCAATGGGTCAGTCTCTTGTGTGTCAGATAACAGCCACCGGCAGGGGGCCCGCACCGCCGAGAGAAGCTGCCCAGAGCCTGCCCACGGTCGAGTGAGCATGTGTCTCGCCATCGGGGCTGAGTAAGTCAGCGAACGGGACGGGAGGTGAAGGGCTGCATGCGTGGAGACCAAACAATGGAGCCCAGAGCGGAGGCATAATGTTTTCATGAGCTTTTGGGGACCGGCGACGGTGTGGGGGACCGGCGACGGTGTGGGGGACCGGTGGTACCACTCGGCCTGCGTTGCCATGACACCGGCCCCCTCGGCACAGCGCCCCACAGTGTGTGGCTCTACCCCTGCGCCACAAGGGTCATCTCGGTTCGGCAGCAGGGGGACACATTTCCCCGTGTCCACGTCCCAACGCGGCGCTCGCGGAACAAAACCCGGCGACTGCTCTGTCATCTGCAGGGCGAATCCCAGCGATGATGTCACGCCTCTTCCAGCTGTCAAGGGCTGGAGGTTGAGGCTTGGACATCGACGGGGAAAAGAAAAGTACGATATTGCGGGATTTTAACTGTTTATTTTTTCGCATCGACTCTCGCTGGGTGAAATGGCAGAGACGAGAGAGAGAGAAATTTTCTCACGTTTCCGAAGGCCGTCACTTTTTTTCCCCTGTCTGAATGGAACGGCACCTCACAAAACCCCACACGAGGACGAAAACGAGACACTCATTGATTTGTAACTCTTCCCAGAATGAGAATAGTGGAAGAAAACGAAGAATGGCTCACTTTCTTTCACATCTTACCTTCATATTGTTAGAAAGAATAATAAGAAGAAATAAGTAAAGTCTTGAGTGCTACCTGCCCTTGATCAGAGAAGGATATCTGGAATTAACTTTGTACCAGCTCTCCTCCTCCAGGCCTTTGGGAAAGTATCTTAGTAAGTAACATATATAACTAACTATATTGGATGTGAAACACCATTTTGGTTTGGAAGAAGAAGTATTATTATCTACCCAAGGACAGCATTACAGATCAGAACTTCTTCATTCTCACTCTTCCAGTGCAACGTCTCACACTAATATTCCGACCCTGCACAGCCAGGACAACACAACTCGGGAACGACGGCATTTGGATCGAGAATAACCTTCCCCTACCACGGTAAGGTACAAAGCAATCTAAACATGAGGAACTGACCTCCCCTCTGCTTTTGTTTGGCCAGTAGACGTTGAATGGGAAATCCCTTAGCCTTTCTGGATCATTAATATTAAGCTGTAGAGTTCTCATTGCTCACTCGCTAGAGGGAGACTGGTGATATGCGAAACCCAATTCAAACAGGGTTTATCATGGTTATTCTGCGTCTTTGCATTTAGGAAGTACTGTCCTAGACCCAATATCTCGTAAAAGAATCACCACCACGACTAGGCATGAAGAAAGAGTTCCCCCAGCCTTGCTTTGATGTAATGATTGAGAGACCAGAGAAGGTGCGTGACCTCTTAGTAGGTGACGGCACCCCGACATGGAAATAAGACACAAAGGGCCAAACAGCGGGCCACACGGGAACAGACAATACTCCAATGAACAATGTCAACCAGGGCACGAGAAGAGCCTTGTAGCTGCTGTGGTGCAACCTCGGGGATATATGGATACTGTGGGATGGGAGATTATTGCATCGGAGCACTGTGACCAAGTCAATGAGTCGGCACGGCAGACAGGTCCCGTCGCTTCATGAGAAGTCCTAATAACGCCATGACCAGAAACTGAGGAAACTCGTCGGCATCCATTGGATCGGTTAATGAAACCCGAACCGGAGGTCGGGGGATTGCCATGGTAGCCCCATCTACCCCCGAGGCACACAGGGAGGACAGAAGGAAGAGAGTTAGTGGTGTGTTTCGGTGGTCGAGGGAAGAGTGACGCGAGGAGGAAGACCTTCCATACACACACACACACACACACACACACACACACACACACACACACACACACACACACACACACACACACACACACACACACACACACACACACACACACACACACACACACAGAAGGTCAAAGACAAGGGCACCTCTGTGCAAACACAGCTGTCCGACCCGTGTGTGTCTGTGTGTGTATGTGTGTGCATATACTAGTGGCCGGTTCTTAATAAATCCTCCGTCCGACTCAGGTTGGTCTCCGGAAGACCCACGGTCTCTCACACACGTTATTTTCTCAAATCCTGCCGCTGTCATTATGGACGCACAATACTGCTGCATTCTTTTTCCTTGCCCGCGATTCGTTCATCGTTGATCATTCAATACAGATAGGAAGCAAGGACAAGGTTTTTGATCGAATGGGAAGGCATATCATCAAAAGTACCGGGTTTGTGGCTCCATTTCCTTTGAACTATTGACAAAAAACAACCCCACAAAAAACAACAACGGCTATATGGGCTAAAAAAAACGATTTGGGCCAAGTTTCGGTATTTCGTGCTTTCTGACAAGGCGATAGCGACCCCTGAATTCACTGAGACCAGAGCGAGCCTGGCTGTCGCCCGCCTAGTAGAACCAATACTTATATTGTTCCCTTTCACTTTCAACGAGCTGTAAAGAAAAATAACAATTGCAGAATGCTGTCACTAGTGAACTGGCAGCGACCTTATGCCTGAAAAACAAACAACCAAGTCCTTGTTGTAAGTAAGAAACAAATAAAGAAGCATTTTGTCTCTCATGAGGGGGACTTGGTTAGCAGACCAAAAGAGGTTTCACAGAACTTCCATTACAAAAGCATCTGTATTCTTCAAGGTGTCCTTTTTTGCGACAAAATGGTCCTTACAATGCTCACATGCTGATGAAGCTGTGGTGGCTTCAACGTACCTGAAACTCTTTTCCCCCGGTTTCTTAGAGCCAAACATACCAAAATGTTTCTTCTTGTAGGGACAGCAATTATTCATTAAATCACCATATCATTAATTTATGTTTTCAACCATCACTGCGTCGTCTTTCGGGAAAAACCATATGCACTCCCTATAGTCTGAAAAGGCGATACCCGGCTATTAAAAGAGATGGAGAATCGGTTCTTCTGAAGCCAGCTGGGGAGGCCCAGACCAAGAGATCTCTCTTCTTCAGTTTCTCGTCTCTACTCAGTCTCTCTTCTCTTCGTCTATCTTGCTCTTCATCTTCATCTCTCTCTCTCCTCCCTTTTATTTTCACTTTCCTTAACTTTTCTCTTACTCTCTTAGAGCACGAGAGATGGCATCGGAGGAGAAGGTTGGCCATGCGATAAAACACTCACACCCAACACGAGACCAACAAAACGACCATTGGCAGGGTAGCTTTCTATAGCGTACCATCACGCCAGTTGGTACGGCTACTGGTTGTTTCTTGATCACCAAAGGTGTTGGAAACCGGTGTTGTCACAGCAAGCACCTTCTTCAAGCGTCTCAATATATTCCTCTCGAACCCTTTGGAATTTAATGTAGTTCATTTGATTTATTTGTAATTCAGGTCATTGCCTGTGCGGAATCAAGCGCAAAGGATCAATTATTTGAGTGGGACCAGAACAAGCCATGAATCCAATTGGTCAGGAAGACCAGGTCATCGCTTTTCATGTACCATACACACTCTAACAAATATGCTCTGCATTAACCTTGTTGATCCCCATAAGCTGTAATCTTGAATCAGTATCGGTGACAGCAGCAGACATCATCGAGAGTATATACCGAGGGGTAATATGTTGCTGAAGGAGGGAGGACGGGGGGGAAATAGGGAGAGGGAGGGCGTGCAGTGCAACCTCCCCAACCGCTCTGTCACAGCCTTCACATGACTGCCTTCCAGCAGGTCATCGTAGGCCTGGCCCCGCACTCGCTTGTGTCTCAGTCCAATGTACAGAGGATCCTTCAGCAGCTCCTGCACAACACACACACACACACACACACACACACACACACACACACACACACACACACACACACACACACACACAGAGTGGTTTATTGAGGGCATGAAAAGAGGAAAGTGCACACACAGAGTGGTTTATCAGGATGATAAAGAGGAAAGTGACAAAGGCAGAGGATGGAGAACCGACAGAGATGGACGGAAGG
>OLKM01004981.1:0-19033 GCA_900291075.1 Melanogrammus aeglefinus | reverse complement strand
CAAAGCCAATTAAATTCATGTCAGATGTAGAAGGTTTAAGGTTTTACTTGTCCTGCGTTCCTTCTATCATTTAGCAATCACAACGGTAGCGGCTTAGGCTATCCCCCTCCCCTGATAAACCCTACGGATTAATTATCCCACGTTTTGATGTGTTGCCTAATATGGCTCCATAACACCGTGTACATATTTTGCCTATCTTTATTCTAACTTTTACAATTCCCTCCGGGTAAAGTTTTTGTCAAACTTCCCGGTGCCTCCTATCACGTATGCTTTCATCTAATTCAATGCGATTATTTTTCGGACTCACTCCTCGGTATTTATTGCATTTTACACCATCATGTACCTTTTCTTACAAAGATTATAATTTGTAACTTGTCTTTTCCGCTTTTTCGTGTTTTTTTCGTTCGTTCCTATTAATCTTGTTTATACGTGCTTGGTTGCTGGTATGTGGAAAGTGAGTCTTTTGGTCTGCTGTGTCGGAGAACTCACCCAAGTACCAGGCAAGATGTGGGACATACCTTCACTCATCACCATATTATTGTATGCAACTTCCTGTGATCCGGTTGTTGTCTTATATATAGCGTACACACATTTCAAGCAGGATCATGGTGTCCTCAAGCCAGCAACGCACTGATTATTATTTTTGTTACTTAGGCATTCTTTTTATAATGCTATGGAACCAATTAAACACGCTTATATGCACTAAGATTTTCATAACAATAAACATTTGTGCATCAATTTTTTTATTTTCCACCTATTCCCTAGGTCGAATACCGTTTTACAACACTTCCATACATGCAGGCTATAATAAGGATTCCCTTATGAGTTCTTTGCCTGCATATAAAAGCCTCACCCTCCCTGTTTCATGCCATCAGCAACAATTTCATGATTGTGACCAGGACCTATCATGGCTTTCAATGGTCCTCGTTTATGAAGAAATAAAAACGCATATTGGTGTCAGCATACAACATTAATACAATTATTTTTCAGGTTCAAGGGAATTAATCATGGGCTATATTTTCGGATCGCTCAACCCTTTAAACTGTTATAAAATACACATAACATTTAAATTCATATAAAAACGGTTTATATCATCCAAGTAATCTATCTGATTACTTTAAAAATGTTAACATGGTGAAAGCGATAAAGTAAACAAATCAAGTAAAAAGTTTGGCACAAAGAACGGAACATAAATTAATCTTGGCTACTAGTGTTGGTCTTACCTGTGAGGTCAACACTCACACAGCACATTCTCTCACTCACATCACGGGACACTACATGGCAAATGAGTAATCACATATTATCATGACGCATAGGTGATCCAAATAGAAAAAGCTGGTCACACAGAGTTCCTTTCGTGGTATTCTTCCATTTTTTTGTAATGGTGATTAGCCAAATACTGTTAATCTGAATCATTTGTTGCACACAACTAATAAAAAACCCAAGGTGGCAATAAAAACACAACATGCGGTACCATGCAGTTAGTCGTTAACCATATTGTGATGGCGTATAACTGATGAATTTTACCACCAATAATAACAAAGATAATGTCTAGACGTGATCATATAGGGTTCAGCTAATGTGTTAAAATGGTAAGTGTATAAAAACTTCCTGAACATATCAAAACCAAGGTTCAATAAACGCAACACAAATATAAAAACAAACATGGCGTGCATAAGAAACCACCACCAAAAATAAAATAACATATACTTACTAATAATTACATATATACATACTCACATACTAAATGGATTGCCCTTTGTCAAAAAAACTATGGGCTAATCAATTTTTATCGTTACTGTGCTTGGTCTATAATAGAGGCTTGACCCCTCCTCCTTGATTTTCGTGAATATTTCGATGTTGCGTTTCACGTCTGACAAATGCTCAACCTCTTGAAATAGGGGCCTTGTGTATCCAGTACTCTCCCGGAATAGCCTTTATTAATGTACTTTGAACATAACCGTCAGTGACATAATAATGATAAATACTGTATAAAGACTGATGGTCACATGATGTCTTGGTGCCAAATGGTCAAATATGATAGGACCTGCATGACACGTGTCCCTACCGTATGAGTCCTCTCTTTTGGATTCACAACTTACCCCATGGCACAATTTTCTGAAACTATTCGTCACTGGCTATACCCCTCCAAACCAATCGTCTTCTTCGTCGTCTCTCTTTCGCCGATTAAAATCGTTGTTAATTCAGAGCTGCCTGGCTAAGAGGGTAACCACATAATAACACATTTGTAGAACACTTTCTAAACCTTATTTATGACAAATACCATTGTTTATTCCATTGACATCTACTGGTAACCTCTATACAATGCCCTTGGTTATGAAACCCAGTTGTGCTTTTTTCTGGTATATTCTAGATCAGTGTATGAAGTCTTCAATTGGTATTAAGTCTGTGCGTCTTGATACAGCTTCGAACATACCTTTCGGTAAGGATGTCCTTGTGTGTGATGAATATCACCCTCCATTTACTTCTGCATTGTAGCTCAAGAGACCAAGATACCCACTTTCAAGACACACAGCAGGGACATACAAATAACAGGGATACATTTTTCTCCATGGAAACATGGAAATTTCCTGCATATCTAATTAAATAGCACAACATATTTTACAGTAAACAGTAATTTATGAGATCCCCAGTAATGAAAATGATTAAATGGAAACCCTTAAGCAGCATAATCGGGCCACATATCTTGTGACTTCACGCTGGTTCCATGCACTCTTTATCTCGTTTGGATCCCCTCCATATGGTTCATTGAGCGTCAACTAGAATGCATTCATTTGCGTTTGATGTCCTAAATGTATTCCACCAAGGGGCTCTCTCATTTTTGCCTCTCACACAGTCGATTTTCCACAGGTTACCAGTCCAGTACAGTTTTACTAGCTCCTCCACAAATGTAGTTTTCAATGTTTTCTGGTCTTTTGGTTTTGTGCTTTATCCAATGGCTTCTCCAGGAACTTGTTTTATAGGAACAAATTGGATTAATCTAAATGGCAATAAAAAAATTGTCTTAAACTTTCCAACAATTTGATAATATTTTCCCATTCCTACCATCAAAATAATGCTTTGTTTCCCTTCAGGTGCACAGCTTCTCCTCACCCCAATATTTGCAACCTAAGGAGTAAAAGCAACTTCTTGTTGGTATCTTCCAACTGTCCTCGGCCCTCACGCATGCACTCAGCACGCAACAACGGTTCCAGCCTCAGTGAAATCATAAATCTATCATTATTTTCTTTTTGTAAAAATACCTGACATGTGTCTGTCTTGTCATCAGGGGTTGACAATGCCAGGTGTTTCCGCCTCAGCAAGCCACCGATCTGCTGGCCGTCGTAGCCCCCATCTCTCCACCCAAGAGCTGTTGGGGACCTCTTACTCTCTGCAACATAAATAAGTTTAATGTAGCCCTATGCATGGTTGTCACGTGGAAAATGTGCTATATAAGATGCAGTCCATTTAACAAATTGCAAGAGAGTTCATTTCTCTCTGCTAATAACATCAGGCTTACCTGACAAGTCTGGAACATAGCAACCACCTTGTGTCTATCTCTTTCCTCTATCTAGAGTCTACTGTGTCACATGCTCTCAGCGTGTCATCTCCGACTTGGACCTATAATTATAAATTACAATTTATCTTTCAATTTTAATAACCCAGTCTCGTAACACAGGACATACCACCAATGACATCTGGCAACCGGTACACTAAAGGCCGCCCTGATGTACAACAAATAAAAAAAAAAAGTGCAACTGGTCTATGAGCTCGCACAACACATGCGGGAACAGCGTATTAGATACACAATTAACAATGACATGAGCATTATTAAAGTTCAATACCCTTAGTGGCAGCTATGCATAGAATCAACAAATTCTGTTTACCTGCCGTCACCAGGCAACAACTAGGTCTCCATCCATTGCCTTGGACTCACTAAAATTCTTGGCCTGCTCGTTCTGCAGGTCCTGAAATGATGACGGTATGTGATGTACGGCGCTGATGATGAACGAAAGTGCTTGCGCTGATGACACGGAAGGTCCAACAGGGTCATCATCCGTTAATGTGTGGGTGGCCAAACATCCAGAGCAAATGGATGGCCCCGTTAAAAGGAGTTACAGGTTGGCATATTCCTGTTGTATCGGCTGCGTTTTTGCCGAAAACGCTGGTAGCCACATGCACGCCCCTAGATATTTAGAAAAAAAAACAAGATATCAAGTGTATTAACACTCAAATATAGGTCATCATTAAAACCCACAGACTAAAGCAAGGCCTGGTAAAACATACATTGTAAATTAACGTGGAAACTAATTTGAAAAGAAGCAACGTCGCACCACCAACCGCTAGCCATTTATACAATCCACAAGATATTATGAACTGTTATTAGCACTATTTGGACTGGAGGATGCACTGGTGATCACTTTCAATGAGCAAGTGGTGCAGACAGGTCAGGTCTATTCGGATTTAGTGATATATTCTGATTTTCTAAATCAATAATTGGCCTGCAGTGTAAACAAAACCTTAACCTGCTCTTATTTAACAAATGTTTCCTTCCTGCTGCACCATCTACTATCTGACTCTCACAACAGGCCGGACAGATGATGCAACGGGGCCATGAGCTCCTCTTGGCGAACATGAATTTTGTCATAGCCACTACAAACAAAAACGAGCGGGGGCGTGTCAGTCATCAAACTACAGAGCACGCAAAATCAAAATTCAAAGGTTGGTCTATGTTGGCTTTAATATTTACTCACGGTGGGGTCACAAGTTAGAATGTCTCACACACCACAGCTCCCTCTTCTCCTCAGCCAATCTGTCTCCTGGTACTGCAGGATGCATCAACTGTGACAGAGAGATCATCTTCTCCATCCGTTGGGTCAGGAACTAGTGAGGGGTGAGAGTTTGTGTCCCATGCTGACCATCTTGGGCTTCAAGTTCACTTGCACAGCTGTGCAGAGTCCATAATAACATACCCAAACAGATGACATCATGGCAAATCTAAGGCGGTTATTTTTTGACTAGGTTATGTATTAATTTCGCAATGTGTTTGGAAATTTCCTGCATGCATATAATTTGGCAACGTTATGTTTTAGACAGCATATCAACCACTAAAAAAATAACAGATTTAACCGTGAGAACTTCCCAAGGGCTTCAAAATACAGTGTGCGCTGTCACAAGTGAGTAGGGCAGAGTCCTCTACCGTAGCAGCATTGGACAGCCGTGCGTGTCTCACAACGGTGAGGCATCCTGTCAACATCTGGCGTAAATAATTAGCGTCAGCGACACAGTCACGCTCATATACATATGAAAGAGGACCGTAATCACGTCACTTTCCATCAGGAAAAGCGCCATTAAATCCTATCAACTAAATAGACACACACACACTGTTGTGAAAGTCGCTGATGAGCGCCCTGATTCAAACACTAGCCATGGCGCTTTCTAGTTGTAATGAACAGCTTTTGACATTTACATTCAGGACAATTTTGTTTTGGGTCAATTCCATGAATCACGAATTTCTTTTCTAATTGCAGACCGTGATCTGAGAGTCATGAAGGTGGTGGAGGCGTGTGTCAAAGGGATACGGTATTAGTATGTACACAAGGCTGCTAACAGCACAGCTTGGTAACCATACCATGAGGCATTACCATCCCCAGCTTCTCGCTTGCGGGCTGGCGGCCACTGAATCTGGTGCTCTCGGTTCGGGGCAGGGCAGCAGAGAGATCGTGTGCACAGAAGCCACGGCGTGTTCGGAATAGAGCGTGCCAGCCTCTTTAAACCCCGAGAGATACCATCCTGATTATTCCCCTTGGTTCGTATATCTTCCTCCGTGAGAAAGAGTCGCTGCAGACTTTGGAGTTCTCTACGTGACGGAGGGACATAGAAACATCTGCCCGTCTAACGCGGGACAACCTGAACCCACTGTCTGAGGTTGTACTGTCCCTCTGGAAAGGCATGGACCCTGTGTCCTGTCTCGCTAGAATTTATACACCCGGCACAACTCAGTTGTTACCCATTTCCTAAAGCCTACACTACCTATCCCACCTACCTAATTGCTATGCTTACAACTACTACCTAACTCGCTATGCTACACCTACCTACCTAACTCGCTATGCTATGTGCTATCTCGTCTGCCGTCTCCATCCTCTCGGTCTAATATCTGGTCCTATAATCTATCTATTCTGTCTCTCTCTACTATCTATTGTCTATCCATCTATTATCTGGCTTCTATCTATATATGTATCTATGTATTTATCTGTCTCTTATCTCTCTCGTACTCTCTACTCTCAATGGGTCTCGAAGGGCTACGTCTGTCGTCTCCCTACCGTGACGTCATGCAACGGTTTCCGGGAGAAATGAGAAGCTATCGCAAACCGCTCCAATATGACCCACTTTTTCGTGTTAAATTCCGTTTTGTGATACCCAACCACATTAAATACAATAGGTAACCATTAAAATGTTTATTACCAACAAGCAAATGGCGCAAATCCGAAAAAAATAAAACCTGCACCATGGCCTTTAAGGTTCTGATGACGCGTGTTATACAGGAACCAATCGTGATGCACGTCGACCCGGAAGTACGCAGTCAAACGAAAAGAGCGCCCTGCCGAAGGTTTTGAAAAACAGACGTTGAACTAAGGTGAGTTTTTAAACGCTTTTTTTTAAGAAACAAAACAACGTCAAGAAAAGTAATGTTGACGAATCGGTAGCTCGTTTCTTTGAATCAGCCTATCGTCGATATGGGTGCTGTTTAGATTATGTTTAGATGTTTAAATCTAACATTGAAAACGGCAAGAAGGAGCATCGGTGGCCCTTTTTGAATTCCTCCAAAGAAAGTTATGTTTTATAAAGATGAAATCAAACATACAAACAACTTGACATCCCACAAAACAACGTACACAGATGGTGACGAGTGAATACTATTACTTTTTAACGTTTGATTCACATCTACACTTTATCGTGAGCGTCAGTGCGCGTGTGTTTGTGTGTGTGTGTGTGTGTGGTGTGTGTGTGTGTGTGTGTGTGTGTGTGTGTGTGTGTGTGTGTGTGTGTGTGTGTGTGTGTGTGTGTGTGTGTGTGTGTGTGTGTGTGTGTGTGTGTGTGTGTGTGTGTGTGTGTGTGTGTGTGTGTGTGTGTGTTTGCGTGCGCGTGCGTGCGCGTGTGTGGATGAGAAGCCAAGCGTCGAGCTGTCACTCAGCCGGCGTGGCGCGCGGTGCAGCCGACCAGCGCGCCGCTGTCTCTCGTGCTGAACTGCATGACTGCCAAGCGGCATCTGTTGGGTCCACGCCACTATCTGCTGGTCCATCCTGGAGGATGGAGCAGGAGACACTCGTCAAGTTGTCGTCAGACTCAGTGATTCATCGAGGAGGAAGAAGAAGTGGCAAACTTTATGCCGTCTCTCAGGAAGTCCGTCTATGTTGTTGTTTTCATTGATGACAGTTCTTTGGACGGATTAGTGATCGGGATCTGTTATCACTCAAACCCTATGAGCCTTCAACAGTTTGAATGAGAGCAGCTCCGGTATTCCTACGCTTATGAAATACCTTTCAAAACGTGAGGCAAGAAACATAAACGTTATGTACGTTTTGAGTGTAAGAGGACACAGAGATCCTATGACTAAAACATGTGTGTTCATGTATGAAACATACAATACATGTTTAATACATGATTTGAGGTTCTAATCTGTTCCAACACTTGAAAGGTGTGGCCCTCCCAAAAGGGCTGTTGTAACTAAGCGATAACATACGTGGGTACGCCTAAGTTTGATATTATCACATTAGTGGTGGAATGTGCCTGGAGACCTTCTGCTCACTACATTCTTGAGTCAGACCCCCGCCCTCGGCATGTTGGTCTCTTCCTCTGTTTGGTGGAAGAGGCATTGTGGACCGACCTATCCTGTTTGGTAGGGATCACACATCATTGTTCACGACAGGGGGCAGATTGGTAATTGTGTGTGTGTGTGTGTGTGTGTGTGTGTGTGTGTGTGTGTGTGTGTGTGTGTGTGTGTGTGTGTGTGTGTGTGTGTGTGTGTGTGTGTGTGTGTGTCTGTGTGTAAACGAGGGCGACCATTAATTCACCGCGACATAATCAATTGGCATTGGTGTTATAAGTGTATCATTTGTTATTTTCATTCATCAGGGCAGGTAGGGTAGACTATCCTACCCCGAATAATGAAAATAACACTTTATAACACTCTCATAGTGTAGTGGTTGTCAGTTAAGGTCATGGGTAGGGAGGGAAATTATTTAATTTTTTCCAGCGGAAGCTCATAAAATAATTTGGGTCGCACATAAATTGACAGGGTCAGTCGGAAACCAGAACCGAACAAAACATTTTTTTTAGGCCTAGACTCTCCATACCGTCCCCCCCCCCAGACCCCTCTTACGCACTTATTGGATGTTGTACGTCCTGGCGCTTAATGTACACGCTTAATTTGTGACGTACGTCCTGGCACTTATTGTATGTGTTACGTCTTTGCACTTTAAGATAGCACTCAACATTGTGTAGCATCTTATCCTGGCTTTCCTTGTCGTGTACGGGGAATGGGTTAACCTAGTGATTGTTAGCGCTTGACACTTGTTTCTCTGAACATCCTTAATGTACCGACAGCGATGTATTAGTTATCTTTCTTTTGACAAATGATGACTTGTAAGTTTGGATAAAAGCGTCTGCTCAATGTAACTTTAACGGCGGTTCTGTTTTTCTCCTCCGTCGTCCCAGCCTCGGACTCCTCCCCATCCCTCCACGGTTGTCGTCGTCGCCGTCGCCCCCCCCACCCCCAGCCCTCATGAGCTTCAGCCCGGGGGTGAGCGACCCCTCGGGGGCCAGCGTCATCCAGGAGCAGAGGGACCGCTGGGCCCGTAAGAGGAGCCGTGTGGCCCGCGAGCTGGTGCTCACCGAGCAGCGCTACTGCCAGCAGCTTGAGCTGGTCAACACCGTATGTCGCTTCACGGGCGCTGGGGTGGGTGGGTGTTAGGGTGTGTTAGTGTGTATGTGGGTGGATGCATGCGTTAGGGCTGCTCGGTTATGGCCAAAAGTCATAATCATCTTTTTTTGAGTTTGAAAACATGAGGTTTTTATTCGGTCTCGCTCAAAAACACTTTGGAACTGAGAACACAAAATGGTCCAAAAGAAAATGTTCAAACCTAAATTAATGTACAGATATGAAAACTTAACACAATCGAATCGAACCCCCAACCGAAAGGTTGGGGGTTCGATTCGATTATGTTAAGTTTTCATATCTGTACATATTTTTGATTTGTGGTAATATTTTTGATAAGCCAGAACCAGAAAGACAGCAGAAATTTCATCCGAATATCAAATTCCCATTCAAAAAAAAAAAAAAATACCTCTTTATCACCGTACCTTACTTGACTCCCTGTTTTCCTGCCCCCCCGAAACAAATGACGATGGCCAACATATTGTTCAACATCACCTAATGGTACTCTCGAATATTCCAACTCTCGTTTCCAGGGGCTTGTTTTTTTTTTCCCAAGTCGCTAAAGGCCACATAGGGCTGTGGATTCATTATAACGTGTGTGTGTGTGTGTGTGTGTGTGTGTGTGTGTGTGTGTGTGTGTGTGTGTGTGTGTGTGTGTGTGTGTGTGTGTGTGTGTGTGTGTGTGTGTGTGTGTGTGTGTGTGTGTGTGTGTGTGTGTGTGTGTGAGAAAAACAACTAACCTAAAATAATTTGCATTGGCTACTTGACTCTGGCTTTTCTGCTCTTCAAGTAGGGCCCGTACACAAGTAATTTGATTCCTACGGTGGGAGGAGGAATGGAAAAAAAAAAAAAAAAGGGCAGAAAAGATGCAATTAAATAGCACGAAGTGAACGGAGGAGGTAAAGCAGGCACTGTCTGCTTCTGGGTGAAAAAAAACAACAAAAAAACACACACACACACACACACACACACACACACACACACACACACACACACAAAAAAATAGTCGTGCTGCAATTACCTATTCGCTGGCCCAAGGTTACCCAATAAATATGTGCATCTGCTGAACTCCCTGCTGCAGAGGCAAAGAGGCAGAGCACTCATTAGGTCCCAAACAGGCCGAGGCGGGCTCAAGGTAACATTGAGAGCTATAGCCTAACCCCCCCCCCCTCGCTTACCATCACCTCCACCCACCCACCCACCCCCCGCGCGCCGCCAAATAATCTCCCTTTCTCCTCCGACACAGCGCACCTCATTTACGAATAATGGCTCGTAGCGACGCACCAATTAGATGCCTTCCGAGGCCTTAACGCGCCTTTTAATTAGCTAATCCCATTTCCGCTTCAAATGGCCTGAGACCGACACAGCTGTCCACCCTCTCCTCCC
Source organism: Melanogrammus aeglefinus (assembly GCA_900291075.1). NCBI lineage: Eukaryota > Metazoa > Chordata > Actinopteri > Gadiformes > Gadidae > Melanogrammus > Melanogrammus aeglefinus. Next base: position 8,709 of record OLKM01004981.1, on the reverse strand, counting down.
CCCCCCCAATGGTCTGTGGCGTGTTGTAGTTGTAGAAGCTGAATCACCATCCTCATCCTCATCATCTTCATCCTCATCATCCTCATCCTCATCCTCATCGCCGCCCGTTCCCGAGCGTTCCCACGCCACGCGGACCCGACTCACCTTGTGTGCGACGGCCCCCCCCCCCCCCCCCCAGCGTCGGAGGCCAGGCTGCAGGGCCCGAAGACGAGGACAGAAACAAACAATAAAGTCAAATGCAATCCGTTAATGGCTCTTTGTTAGCGCGCGTCGCACATACATCGCCTCAGCTTCTGGCGCTCGGGTTAAGTTGTGTTTCGCTCTGGATGTCTGGGGAGGGGGTTAGAGCGAGGGTTGGGGTGTGTGTGGTGTGTGTGTGTGTGTGTGTGTGTGTGTGTTGTGCAAGCACTCCTCCATATGGTTGTTACAAACCCCCCACACCGCACACCCCTCCTGTCTTAAAAGTGATCTTCTGCAGATGATGACCCGGGGTGGAGAAGGGAGAGTGTGCGCTCGCTTGTTTGTTTGTGTGCGTCTGTGTCTGTGGGGCAGGAGTTCGGTGGGTGGTGGTGGTGGTTAATGGTGGTGTTGGCGGTGTGTGTGTGTGGGGGGGGGGGGTGATGGTGTTGTATCAACAGATTCCTCTTTTCCATACAAAACGTTGAAAAAGCTTCCGTTTAAGTCCTGGCTTTCTTCCTCCTCCTCCTCCTCCTCCTCCCCGCTGTCGTTCCCGCCAGTACTTTGTGGAGATTCTGAAGGCTAAGGGGACCCTGAGGCAGAGCGTGGTGGAGGCCGTCTTCAGTTCAATTAAAGCCATCCATTCAGTAAACCAGTAAGTATCGTCTAAATAATTAAAAGGATATCTAGACTCTGAAGAGGGTGGTGGTGGTGGTGGAGGTGGTGGTGGAGGTGGGGAGGTGGGGGGCTTTATTAATGGAAGGTAGGAGGGAGGGAGGGGGCAGGGGGCGGTCGGAGGAGGAGGCGGTTTGGTAATTGGTCTCTCGCCTTCAAATGTAGGCAAAATCAAGTTTACTTGATTTTGCCTTGAGTTTACTCTGAGAAAATCCTTATCTCTACCGTTTGCCGCGATCGATGCGCTGCAGGTTTTGTCTGTTGTTGATTTCCCCGCCGTCCCTCCCGCCTCTATTGACAAGTTGTTGTACGTCAATTGTACTTGCCTTCAGGTTGCGTAACTCGGTGGGGGAACACACACACACACACACACACACACACACACACACACACACACACACACACACACACACACACACACACACACACACACACACACACACACACACACACACACACACACACACACACACACACGGTTGCATCAACCAAGGTTTTCCGTGTTTTGGGTGTAGGCAGATGCGGCGCGGCGGCCGGGGTGTGGGCCGTGTTAGTTTTGAGGACAGTATCTATATTTAATCGTCCCGATCAATCAGTGGCGCTGGCGCTCACCGCGGCGGCAGCGCCAGCGCCTTGGAAGTTTGGCATGGACGCGATAGCGCCAGGCCGTGGCGTAAGCTAGGCATTTTGGACTCGTCTATTATTAATTGACGATTCCTTGACCTCCGCCAGAGAAGCAAGCAGCCCTGCGAGGGGGGATTGTATCGGCTTCTAACGCGCAACTCTAAATAAGGACTAGAGGAGGGTTGAAAAGTGCGTGTGCGCCTGTGTTCATAAATAAAGTTTTCTCGCTTCTGGTCTAGACTCGCTCATCGATCCAGACCCGGGTGAAGCTACAGCAAAGCTATCGTGAGCCTAGCGCACAGTAGCACCGTAGCGCCGTCCGAAAAAGTCAGCCTGGGAAAGGACGGCCGAGAACGATGTGTGATGGTTTGCGAACGGCGATGTACTCGGTTATCGAACGAGAGGCGAAGAAATAAAAAAATATTTGAATTTTAGCGGTTTTGATAACCCTCGCGGCTAGGAGGGGTTTCGCTGGCGTTTGAGCCAGCGCCGGGCGATAAGGTCAATATTATCCTCCTTTGGTGTTGTGTCGACATAAAAATCAACGCGTGTGTTTTTTGCGGTCGTTTACTGTAAATATATTATGATGAGAAGAAATGCCCTGAGAGTATTTCAACATTTTGGCGAAGCCTACCGGTTCAGATATAGGGCAGATTGTGTTTTTAATGGGAAACAAGGAAAGGCAGTGAATTTTGGACTGCAAATATGTACACAGGTTATACTGAAAGATATAGCTTATTAAAAAAAAGTTTTCAAATTGTTCCTGGGGAGGTCATGAGAAACTTTTTTGGAATGTGTTAGTTTCAAACTGACGCGATCCACACATAACTCCATCAAATGGCATTTGGACACCCTAAGTGGGAGTGTATCATGTGAAATCCTCTCTGATTTGATTGCGATAATAAATAGCTGAATATCACGGCGAGCAAAAGTGCGTCTGATGAAGTGATGCCTCTTTGTGGAGATTCAAACCGACGCCACCTGCCTCCAAAGCGCTGGCACGCCTCCTAGCCCGCGTACGTGCGCGCTAGCTCCTCGCCAATTAAACTCACCTCTGCGCACTCTGTCATGTTTAGAAGTCCCCGCCCGGTCGAAGTTTAAGGTAAGTTTTTACAATCGCATTTGTTAAATTCCCTAAAAGTCAAGTCACGTGGAAGGGGGGGGAATCGCGTTTTACTCACTCACATCTGTGCACAATTATCCCTCTTCATCATCGAGTGGGATGCGAGGCAGTGGTTTTACAGTTTGTGTTATTTATCTCTTCTCTGCGCAGTACCGACGGTTGTGTAATTACCTCACACTCCTCTCTTCCTGCTCCAGTCGTCTCCCAGACTCAGGCAGAAGTGGCGGTGGCACGGGTTTAATATTAAAATATTCTGCATGTTAAACAATCGCGCGCCAGTGCAAGGATGTGTGGCAATTTCATCCCGGGGAAACTAAATAATGGATCATGCGCCATCCCTTGGGGTCTCGGATCGTCCTATCAGGAGTAGCGGGCTTAGTCTCTCTCTCTTTCTCTCTCTCTCTTTCTCCCCTGCTCTCTCGCTCTCCCCCCTGCTCTCGCTCTCCCCCCTGCTCTCGCTCTCCCCCCTGTTCTCGCTCTCCCCCCTGTTCTCTCTCTCTCCCACCTCTTCCCTTTCTCCCCCGTTCTCTCTCTCCCCTGTTCTCCCTCTCTTCCCCTGGTTCTCGCTGGCTCTCGTTCTCTTTCTCTCGCTCTCGTTCGCCCTGTCTCCACTCCTCTCTCTCTCCTTGTGTGTGTGTGTGTGTGTGTGTGTGTGTGTGTGTGTGTGTGTGTGTGTGTGTGTGTGTGTGTGTGTGTGTGTGTGTGTGTGTGTGTGTGTGTGTGTGTGTGTGTGTGTGTGTGTGTGTGTGTGGCTCTCTCCTCCTCGCTCTGTCTCCCCTCTGTGTGTGTGTCTCTGTCCTCTCCCCTCTCTCTCTCCCTCTCTCTGTACCCCCCTCTCTCCTCTCTCTCCGTGTGTCTCTCTCGCGCGGAGAGCGGCACAATGAAGACGGAGGTATGAATTACCCAGTGTGATCTATTGGATAAAGAGCTCACCGACTGCCATACGTCTTCATTATGCCGACCCTTATTGAATCAATGGTGGAAACATAATGGCAAGCGCTCTATTTAGGAAAGTGGTCCGTGGAGAGACGTTAGCAGGGAGACTGACTTGGTCCTGCGCTGTGATTGATTGCAGAACCACCCAACGTACCCCCCGCCGCCGCCGCATCCCCCCCCCCCCCCCGCTCTCTCTCTTTCTCCCCCCTCACCACTCTCGTCACTCGTTGTTCCTCTCGGTTTAAAGTCACTTTGCGCCTCCCTTTTTTTGGGGGGGGGGGATTTTTTTTATTTTTTTTTAAGGATACTTCATATTGATTGATACCGTGGGGAATTGTCATGTATAAAAGATCGATTCTATTATCTCCTGCCTGCGTTCTGGTGGGTGTTTAGTAAGGTTTTTGCACGATTTTATTTTGAGTTCTTGAGTTCACGCCTTGGTAATGTAGTACAAGTAGCGAGTATTGATTTGTAGGCATCATGACATGTACAATATAGTGTTAAATGTATGAAATGTATAATGTGACGTCATAGTGACACATTCGAGGTTCTTGCTGAAACACACACTGTTCGATCGGTGGGGCCAAAGTTAATCGAGTCTCTTGCCTTTTCTTAAATGTCCTTTACAAAGACATCTTTTCATTGCACAACCAAGCTTTTCAACCTCAATACTGTGCGTACAGGCACAGACATAAAGACAAACACAAAGACACACACACGCACGCATAAAGAGGCACACGCACACATAAAGACGCACGCACACACACAGACATAAAGACACACACACCCACACATAAAGACACATGTGAAGACACACACACACATAAAGACGCACTGATAAAGACACACACACACACATAATGACACACGCTGACACAAAGACACACACATAAAGACACACAGATGCTTCAAAACCAGTCTATCTTTTGCAAGGAGCTTGTTTGCGACTAATCCACAAGCTAATGGCTCTTTGATACAAATACTACTTGTTTGTTCGTTTCTGGAGACAAACGTTGGGAGGGGGGGGTGTACACCATTGACATCTCGGCTGTTCTATTTAATACGTTGGTGGTGGTGGTGGGGGGCGGGGGGGGGGTTTGAATGAAATCCCCTTTTTATTAAAAACATCGCAAAGCTACACAGAAAACGAATATTTATCTATATATTTGAGTAAGAAAATGATGCTCTGCCACTGATCTCGCTTGTTACTGTTGGGGACCGGAGAGCAGGAAATGGAAAGAGAAACCCAATTATCCCTGACTGCTACATAACAAACTGGGACTACCAACTTGAAAGAGCTGTCACTTCCCCCCCCACCCTCAACCCACCCTCTCCTATCATTAAGTAGCACAACATTTAAAAAAAAAGAAATTGAAAGTTGAAAATCCCGGAGGAGGAGAGCGAGAGAGAGAGAGAGAGAGAGTGAGAGAGAGAGGAAGGTTTCTCTTAATGGGGATATGAATGTGGTCCAGGAATAGATCCTATAATCTCGATAATGACCTCTTTTTAACCGCAAAAAAAAAAGAGGGAGCAAAGGCATAATGGCGAATGCAAGCAACAACAACTGTGACTCGTGTGCCCTGGATTGGCTGGGCGTGTGTACGTGTGTGTTTGGGGTGTCCTTACACACATGCATCTAAATGTGCTTTTGTCATGTACGTAGGTGTGTGTGTGTGTGTGTGTGTGTGTGTGTGTGTGTGTGTGTGTGTGTGTGTGTGTGTGTGTGTGTGTGTGTGTGTGTGTGTGCGTGCGTGCTGTGTGTGTACTGTGTGTGTGTGTTGTGTGTGGATACTTTTTTTTAATCTAATTGCTTTCACCGTGCCAGTAACGTTTGAGGCTCTCCTGTTTCCCTCTCATTATTTTATTTACTTGGTGTATTCTTATTTATCTCGTTTTCATTTTTCCTGGACTATAATTTTTCTTGGCCGTCCTCAAACGAAGCGACGCCGTCCACCATCGGCTGGACCACGGCGGTATTCCGCCCAGATGTCGCAGCTGCTCCGAGTTAATGTGGATTAGCGACGCGCAAGCGGAATGCTAATGCTATCTTCAACTGATGGCCAGACAATTTAATTGCTGTGGAGACCCGGAAAAAAAATAATAATGTGATTCATAATTTCATATTTATCATAATAGCCTCTGGCTGTTAAGCGGTGAGGGAGAGTGAGGGAGGGAAAGGGAGAGAGAGAGAGAGAGAGAGAGAGAGGGAGAGAGAGAGAGAGAGAGAGAGAGAGAGAGAGAGAGAGAGGGAGAGAGAGAGAGAGAGAGAGAGAGAGAGAGAGAGAGAGGAGAGAGAGAGAGAGAGAGAGAGAGAGAGAGAGAGAGAGAGAGAGAGAGAGAGAGAGAGAGAGAGAGAGAGAGAGAGAGAGAGAGAGAGAGAGAGAGAGAGAGAGAGAGAGAGAGAGAGAGGGAGGGAGAGAGAGACGGAGAGAGGGAGAGGGAGAAAGAGAGGGGGAAGGAAAAATCGCAAAGCAAACGGGCAAAGAAAAAAAAGCGGAAATGCTGTTTTTCCCGCCCTTTGCCCTCGTTAGAACTCTCTCCACCGCTCCGGTACGGGCTGATTATGAACAGAGGCTACCTTTCGCGCAACTTCATTAAAATCTATTTAAATCAACTTCAACGGCAAAGTGCTGCCTCTTCCTGCGCCACGCGACGTCTCTGGGAACATCATTAGAGAGGAAGATTTGGCTGGGAGAGCGAGCGTGCGTGTGCGAGCGTGCGTGTGCGAGCGTGCGTGTGCGAGCGTGTGTGTTCGCGTGTGTGTGTGTGGGTGCGTGTGTGTGGGTTTGGGTGTGTGTGGGGGGTACTTACTCCCAAGTTTGGATAACAAGCTCCTTCACAAGTGTCAACACCCCCAACCATTTGCGTGCGTGTCTCTGTAATGCGGCTGACAGCCTGAGCGTCTGCGCTTTGCCTCCCGCCTTGATGGAGCTGTTTTCTTGTTCGCCGCGCGTGTGGCGTTTCCCCCCTGCTACAAAGCCCGACCTCCCGGTGCCCCCCAGGCGGGGCCCGTCGTATGGTCCCCCCCCCCCCCCCCCCACCGTAAATATGTAAATATGTCACCCACGCAGAGGACGGGGCCCGTGGAGCGAGCGCTGCGGCGTGCGCAGGTGCGGTAGCGGCGCCGTCTCCGACTCGCTTAACCAGCGCTAAGTGGGGGGACGGGGACGTCGACGTCCCTTCTGAACTTTGCTCAACCTCCGCCGTGTTCGGAGGCCCTCAGTACTCGTACCGACTTCGGTTTCCTCCTTTTTTGTTTTTGTTTATTGTATGCGCTGACGTGGGGGCCGCAATGCATTCTGGGTCGGCGGCGGCGCTAACTCAAAGTCCTGTGTTGTTTTGACTCGGGGCTAAATGCTCACCGGGGCTGGTGGTTGCTGTGGGCAGAAGAAGTGTGTGTGGGGGGGGGGGGGGTTGGAAAAGAGAAGTTTGAAATAAACACGCAAAAAATCGAGGGATACCCTACTGTTGTGTTTTTATCCGCTATCCTGCAGTCCCCTGTCAGAGGAACTGACGATGTCATCGGGTCTCGATGATGATGTCTGACTGCCAATGCCAGACAGACAGACGTCTCTACTTCTTCAGGGTGGTTTTAACTTGGTACACTCTCACGCAATGGTTCATTGGTTCTCGTGTGTGTATACACTGCAGGTATATACAGGTGTCTGTCCCTTTGATATGCCTTTTTGGACCATGTACGGCACTTTGGCCAGTGAAAACTGTATTTAAATGTGCCGTGTAAATATATGTTACTTACTAACTTACTTCTCGTCCCTGATTTTAGTTCTGATCCCCCCCCCGCAGGTCTCTGCTGGTGCATGTGGAGAACGGTTACCTGGGCCGCGGCTTCGAGCAGTTCTGCCCCCAGCTGCCCCACTACAACGTCTACGTGGACAACATGTACGACGCCAGGAAGGTCCTGGCGGTGAGGAACCGCCTCGTACCGGCTGCACAAATGTCCAAACGCAAAATCTTTTAATGGTGATCCCAACACCCAAATAGAGACTAGAAGAGGATTAAATGTTGAAACATTGCTAGCAAGTCAAAGAAATGTCGTATCTCTTTGAAGGCATTACGAAGGGGCCCCTAAGACTTTTAATTCATCGGCTCCATATCCATTCTGTACAGGAGCTTGTTTTTCTGGCATTTAGCAGAGGCTTTTATCGAAAGCCACTTCCAACAGTTTGCACACACAATCACACACCAGCGGCGGAGTCAACCACGCAAGGCGACGGCCAACTCGTGAGAAGCCGTTAGAGTGACGTGCCTTGCTCAGGGACAGACCTCGACAGCGAACAAGCCACTCCAGTTACAAGTCGATCTATACCTCCTGAGCTAAGCAAACCAGCCAACAATGACATGAATCGTCGACGTCATCCGCAGACTTTTGATTTTTGCAAATCTGTGGTCACCCGGTGAACATAGCTAACCGTGCCAAAGCTCCATGCTACCGCTACACGGCATGCTAATGCTAATGCTATACGGCTTGCTAACGCTTTACATCATGCTAACGCTATACATCATGCTAACACTGTACGGCATGCTAACACTGTACGGCATGCTAACGCTAAACAACTTGCTGACGGTATACGGAATGCTAGCGCTATACATCATGCTAACGCTATAGAGAATGCTACCGCTATACGGCAAGCTACCGCCATACGCCATGCTAACGCTATACGGCGGGGTTTACAGAAAGCAGGGCTGTGTACGCGCTACCAGGAGTGACGGCTGCGCCCGGGTGTGTACGTGTCCTAGCTTGCCTAACTTCCGCGATCTAGCGGGTCCACTTAAGAGGTGACTGGATGTGATGCACCTGCGTCTCGACGCGCCGTCCGCCTAACGGGCCCGCGGCGCTGCAAGATTAATGGTCTAATGTAAGAGCGCGGATGGTGTCTGCGCGTATGACCCCCCCCTCTATTGGATTATGGACTCAGCCGTGCAAGTTAGTGTCGACCCCCATCCCACCTTACCGACCCGATCTCTCCGTCTCTCTCACACGCACGCGCGCACACACACACATACACAGAGACACACAGAGTGAGACACACACACACACACACACACACACACACACACACACACACACACACACACACACACACAGGGGGGGGGGGGGCGTTGACATGTGGCTATTGGCTCGGAGCAGTCCCGCGCACGTTTTTTCGCGACAC
>OLKM01004980.1:0-19038 GCA_900291075.1 Melanogrammus aeglefinus | reverse complement strand
AGTGAGTAGTAGTAGTTAACCAGTAATAAGTACTAGTTAATGCTAGTACTTGTAACCAGTTAGTATTAGCTAGATTGGAACCGTAAGTAGTTAGACTTGGGAATACCGAGTCAGTAGTACTAGATACAGGTAGTAGTACTAGGTGTATAAGACTTAAAGGTGGAGGGCTGTCCTGTTCCTGGTCCAGAGGGTATCGATGTCACGTCAAAGAGTCTGAAATAGCAGTATATCGGCGGGGTGAGAGGGGCGAGCGGGGGGAGTTAATTATGAATATTTATGATATTATAAATATAATTAATTAAATATATATTATTTAAAACGTATATTAGATGATAAATCTACAGCTGAAATCCAAACAGAAATGATAGAAAAACGATTGAAAAAACCTTAAGACACATTAAAGCTCAAATGAGGCTGATAAAGCTGAGGCCTGACTCCAGGTTCAGTAAGTAGCCGTCTGAACTCTTGATCCAGGTCATTGAAGACGTTCTGGAACCTTAAAATCCAGATTCATGAGAGCCGTTCTGAACGCTTGATCCAGGTTCATGAAGACCTTCTGGAACTCTTGATGCCCAGGGTCATGGAAGACCTTCTGACCTTCAATCCAGGTTCATGAAGACCCTGGTCTGAACTTTCGTTGGATCCAGGTGGTCAAGGAAGACCTTGTGAACTCTTTCAGTCCAGTTCCTGAAGACCGTCTGAAGCTCTTGGATCCAGGTCATGAAGACCTTCTGAACTCTTAGGTCAGGAGTTGATGGAAGAGCCTTGCTCAAGCTGGCTGATTCCAGGTTCATGAAGAACCCTTCTGAAGCCGTTAATCCGATGATTCATGGTAAGGACCTTGCTGAACTTTGATCCAGGTCGATGAAGACCATTCTGAAACTCTTGATCCAGGTTCCTGAAGACTTCTGACTCTTGCATCCAGTTCATGGAGAGGACCTTCGTGAACTCTTGAGTCCGAGGTTCAGGAAGACCTTCTGAACTCTTGATTCCAGGTTCATGAAGACCTTCTGAACCTTCAATCCAGGTTCATGAAGACCTTTCTGAAACTCTTGATCCAGGTCATGAAGACCTCTTCTGAACTCTTGATCCAGGTTCGTGAAGAGCCTTTCTGAACTCTCTTGATCCAGGTCTCATGAAGACGCTTTCTGAACCTTCAATCCAGGGTTCATGAAAGACCTTCTGAAACTCCTGATCCAGTTTCATGAAGACCTTCTGAACTCTCACATTAACTAGCTCCAGGGACAGGAAGCTAAAATGAGATAAGTTCTCATCTAGAAACAGAGCCGATCCGTCCTGTTGACCTTCTCTCCTTCCTGTGCTGTGCGGCTCTCTCTGCAGGAACCGGAGGCCCACGCAGGCAGCAAGCCCGTTCCCGGGGCCGGGTAAGACGATCCACAACGGTTTTAGACGACGCCTTCCTGCTCCAGCTTCCTGCTCCCGGCGCCACTGCGCGGGGGCCCGCTGTGACCCCTGGATTCCCAGGGCCGGCGGAGCGGAGCGGCGGCCGGCCATGGCCCCGGGGGCCCGCCCCTGATCAGAGAGCTTGTTTCATTTCAAACACCGGGCCCTAGACCAGCAGGTTCACCGTGACCTCGGTGGGGACTCTGGTCCTGCAGGCCCCGCTTTGACCCCCCCTCTGTCTCCCCAGGACCCAGCCCATTCCCCGGGGCCGGAGCCCAGAGGCCCTCGGACCACGGTGAGGGCCCCACCAGGGGACTACCAACACAGTTACATAACTACACAACAACTAGACAACTACCATCACAACTACACAACAACTAGACAACTACACCACTACCATCACAACTTCACAACAACTACACAACAACCATCACAACTACGGAACAACTACACAGCTACCAACACCACTGCACAACTACCATCACAACTACACAACAACTACATGACTACCATCACAACTAGACAACAAGTACACAACTACCGTCACAACTACACAACAATTACATAACTACCCAACAACTACACAACTACCATCCCAACTAGACAACAAGTACACAACTACCGTCACAACTACACAACTACCATCACAACTACCCAACAAGAACACAACTACTATCACAACTAGACAACAACTACACCACTACCATCACAACTAGATAACTACCATCACAACTGCACAACTACCATCACAATGAAACAACAACTACACAACCATACATCAACTACACAACTACCATCACAACTACCTTCAAAACACACAACTACACCACTACTATCATAATACACACTTACCACCACAACTACACAAATACCACCACAACTAGCATCACAACTACGATCACAACACACAACTAACATCCCAACACAACTTACAACACAATGTAACTACCATCAAAACACACAACTACCATCACAACAAACACCTACCATCACCACTAGCATCAAAACATACAACTACCATCAAAACACACAGCTACCATCAGAAATCATAACTACCATCAGAAAACAAATACAATCAAAACACACAACTACCATCAGAACACATAACTATCAACACAAAACAAAACTACCTTCACAACACATAACTTACAGCACAATCCATAACTATCATCACAAATCAAAACTACCATTGCAACACACAACTACCTATCAAACTACCGATCAAATGTGCAACCGTGATCACAACATTAAAACTACCATGAAAGACGGTGACTACAGTATAAACTGCGGTGAGGATCAATGGATCAAGCTCTTTGTTTTCCTATTAGTTGTGTTTCCCAGCGGTTCCTCCCTGCTGCTGGAGGCCAGCGACAACAACGCCCGATCTCAAGGTACCGGAAAGCCTCCCATATATACAGTATATATATATATATGTATATATATATACATATATATATACATATATACATCTATATCCGGACACCAGTCCATGTAAATATATATACATATTTATAAACATGTATATATATATATATATATATATGGAGATTTGGAGATTTTATTCATGATAATGGTTCATTTTGTTTCTGTTTTGCAGTCCAAGGGGGACAGAATGTCTCGTCACTCGGCTCTGCTGCCTCAGGTGAGCGTCCTGAAACCTCTAGTCCCTGAGGAACACCTCTGGTCCCTGAGGAACACCTCTGGTCCCTGAGGAACACCTCTGGTCCCTGAGGAACACCTCTGGTCCCTGAGGAACACCTCTGGTCCCTGAGGAACACCTCTGGTACCAGAGGAACACCTCTGGTCCCTGAGGAACACCTCTGGTCCCTGAGGAACACCTCTGGTCCTCTGGTCCCTGAGGAACACCTCTGGTCCCTGAGGAACACCTCTGGTACCAAAGGAACACCTCTGGTCCTCTGGTCCCTGAGGAACACCTCTGGTACCAGAGGAACACCTCTGGTCCTCTGGTCCCTGAGGAACACCTCTGGTCCCTGAGGAACACCTCTGGTCCACGAGGAGCTAATGGTTCTAAAGAACTTCAGAGGAACTGTTCTAATGAGCTTTAGAGGACAGGTTCTAACGAGTAGCGCACCGCACCACACCAAATCCTCCAGTAGTAACAGAGTGGTCTTTGTGTTTCAGTGATGGTGTCTGATCCGGGGCCTCCAGCCTCCGAGACCTCCCCCCTGGCTTCCACACCTTCTCCCTCCAACCCAACCAACCCACGGTCCCCAGGTCAGTCCTCTGACCGCAGCCCACACCAGGCCACCTCCACCCTCCCACCTCCACCCTACCCCCCCCCCACCCTACCACCAGAAGGACTTCCTGATGTTTAAGGCTCTCTCTCCCAGCTCCAGGAGATCCGACCCCCCCAGTCTACCTGACCTTTAACCAATCGGACCATCCTTCCTTCGCTCCGGACCCGCCCTCCTCTTCTCCGGACCATTCACCTTCCAGCCCGGACCATCCTTCCTCCACTCTTGGCCAATCCCCTTCAACTCTTGGCCAATCCCCTTCAACTCTTGGCCAATCACCTTCAACTCTTGGCCAATCACCTTCAACTCTTGGCCAATCACCTTCCACTCTGGCACCAGGTTCTGCCGCTGTAAACACAGTCTCAGACCACGCCCCCTCTGTAGGGCAGCAAGGTAAGAGATCACCCTGAACTCTTCTTCGCTGGTGTTAAACTAACTCTTCTTCTCTAGTGTTAAACTAACTCTCCTTCTCTAGTGTTAAACTAACTCTTCTTCTCTGGTGTTAGACTAACGCTTCTCTGGTGTTAGACTAACTCTTCTTCTCTGGTGTTGGACTTACTTTTCCTCTCTGGTGTTAAACTAACTCTTCTGTTTCAGAGTCCCAGTCGACCACAGTTCCTGCTAGAGAGCAGCCAGGTGATCTCAAACTTTATTATCCTCATCCAAATGTTCTTGTTAGGATTAAAGTGGTTGTTTATATATACTATATAATATATATATATTGAATATTAAAGTATATATTATGTCCCCAGCCTGCTTCTAAGTGGTCCAGGGACTTAGGCCATAAGTATTAGCCTTGCTAGCATTAGCATGGCAGCCTGGTGGCGGAAAAGGACACAAATGGAAAGGTTTGGCTCATGCCGCCATTTTGTTCAGAATACATCTCGTTAGAACCTGTGTTCTGTTGCAGGAAATGGCCGCCAGACTCTCCTAGCAGACACCGGTCGAGGTACCTCTCATGTCTCTCTCCAATAACCATAACATTCAGAACATCATGTAACCTGCTTCCTGTGAAACCCTGACTGCTCTCTGTGTACAGGGAGTAGTGTTGCTATGGCTACTGTTGTGGATGGTAACCGAGGTAACCAAGTCCAGACAGGTAGAGTCCCGCCCCTGTGTCCTGATGAAGGCTAATGCAAACACTGTTTCTCAGCTACTGAAGAAAGCTAATGCTAACACTGCTTCTCAGCTACTTACGAAGGCTAATGCTAACACTACTTCTCAGCTATTTACGATGGCTAATACTAACACTGTTTCTCAGACACTGACAAATGCTAACACTGTTTCTCAGCTACTGATGAATGCTAACAATACTTCTCAGCTACTGACGAAGGCTAATTCTAAAACTGCTTCTCAGCTGCTGACGAAGGCTAATGCTAAAACTGCTTCTCAGCTACTGATGAAGGCTAACACTGCTTCTCAGCTGCTGATGAAGGCTAATGCTAACATTGCTCCTCAGCTACTGACGAAAGCTAATGCTAACACTGCTTCTCAGCTACTGACGAAGGCTAATTCTAACACTGCTTCTCAGCTCCTGACGAAGGCTAATGCTAAAACTGCTTCTCAGCTACTGACGATGGCTAATGCTAAAACTGCTTCTCAGCTACTGCTAAAAGCTAATGCTAAAAAAGATTCTCAACTACTGCTAAAGGCTTATGCTAATGTCTGTTACAGGTACAGCCTGCTATATCAACATGACGTAGAAACGGGTCTAGAGGGCCACCTTAATAGATCTGATTTATATCCATCTATCTATGCCACACCTTCACAGATCTATATACTTATCTATAAACCACCTCCTTCATAGATCTTCTATACCTTATCTATAGCAACACAATATTTCTATAGTCAGAATATAATCTATATAACACACCTTAATATATTCATAAAATGATCTATCAGTCACATTAGATGTATAGTCTAAGACTCAAAGCCAACACATATGTGACAAATATAACAAGGGATATAATGGATTATATATTTCAATTGATCTATCTAATGTTAATATTTCTAGTCATGGTGGAAGTGTCTTCGCCTCCTCCTGGGACAGCCACCTCCTTCTCCGATGTCACAGGTGACCACACGTCCTCATACTACACCTCCTAAAATTACACCTCCTCAAACTACACCTCATCAAACTACACCTCAAACTACACCTCCTCACACTACACCCCCTCAAACTATACCTCCTCAAACTACACCCCCTCAAACTACACCTTCCCACAAACTATAATCTCCTCAAACTACACCTCCCTCAAACTACACCTCCTCATACTACACCTCCTCATAACTTACACCCCTCAAACTACACCCCCTCAAACTACACCTCCTCATACTACACCTCCTCAAAATACACCCCCTCAAAACTACAGCAGTCACCAAACTAATACTCCTCAAAACTACACCTCAAACTACACCTCCTCAAACTACACCTCCACAAAACCTATACCTCCTCAAACTACATCTCTCAAAAAAAAACTACACCTCCTGCAACTACGACCTTCTCAAACTAACACCTCCTCATAACTACACTCTCCTCAAACTACACCTCCTCAACTACACCACTCCTGCATACTACACTCTCTCAAACTACACCTCAAACCTCACCTCGTCAAATTACACTCTTTCAAACTACACCTCCTCGAACTGACACCTCCTCACACTACACCTCCTCAAACTACACCTCCTTCAAACTATCACTTTCCTCAAACTACACCTCCTCAATACCACCTCCTCAAACTAAACCTCTATACTAACAATCCTTCATACTACACCTCCTCAAAATACTACACCTCAAACTACACCTCCTCAAACTAGACCTCCTCATACTACACCTTCTCAAACTACACCTCCTCATACTACACCTCCTCAAACTACACCTCCTCATACTACACCTCCTCAAACTACACCACTTCATACTACACCTCCTTTAAACTCCCTGCACCTCTTCCAACTGAACCTCATCAAACAATAACTCCTCAAACTAAACCTCCTTATACTACACCTCCTCAAACTACACCTCCTCAAATGTCCTCTCCATCACTCCGAACTCCAGGGATGGAACTAAATTTTCTTGCTAAGTACAACTTACTTCATAATTATTAATAATAAATGCATAGTTCTTGATATAAAGGCTGACTTCATACTTTATTTATTTTATACTGATTCTTATTTATTTTTATATTTCATGTACATTAAATGTAACATGTGTTTAAAACGGGTTCTGCAGTCCAGTCACAACACCGGAGGTTGACTCCGCCACCCCTCCTCCCCTTGCTCTTTATTCGCTATATAAAAGGTGGGTATGGGGATGTGCGAAAAACGCCAGCAGATTTTGAAAATACACAACGTCAAATGTTCCTACCCCCTCCTCCTTCAATGTTGACTCTGACTCCACCCATTTCAAGTACCATGAACGCGCAATCTTGCACAGCGAACACAGAATCGATCGCTAGAGTCGTGCCATTAGCTAGTTAGGCTAGCTCCAGTAGCTAGCGCAGGGATAACAACAAACAGAGCTTTGCTCTGGGTCCGAGCTTTGAGTATGTGCATGATGAAGGTCACGCGCGAGGAGTGAGGGGAGAGTGCAGTTACGACCGTTTTGATGGACGTAGTTGTACTGTCCAAAGCCCACGCGGTGGGTCTGGAAATCTTGGGGGCTGGCGAGTTTTTCGCGAGCCCTGCCCGTTCCACAGTGATTGACTTGTTTAATGTTTCATGTCAGTTCTTCTAAACTCAGTGCGTGTCAGTGGGTATAATAAGGGATTTAGCAAGTAATTTTGCGACCAAAAATGGCCAAAACAAGAGAATTCCGCATTAACCCAACCTTTAATGAAAGACGATAATTTCCTGATCTAAATTATAATATATGTATGCATGAGATGATGTTATCATATCATTCTGACTGTTTATGTTTGGGCAGGGAGGACAAGTCGGCTGGGCAGTACGAACGCTTATCGCACACACTCTCAGGTGGGTAAATTTTGTGTGTCTGCATCCATGTTTGTGTATAGATGTGAGGAGAGAGGAGAAGAGCTCTCTGTGGTGTTTTTGCATAGGTGGTGTGTGTGTTGCTGAATATTGTTGGTCAGAACAGTCTCATTCAATAATGAATGCACATAGGAGAAGGGATTCACAAATGATTTTGTGATTTATATACTCTCTTCTCACAAAATAATTTCATGCAAACATAAATGGATATCGGAATGGATTAATGTAAATAGTCGCCTGACCAAAATTAAGTTTCATACAACACGCTTTCTGATCCACACATAATGCGTCTGGTTTTAAGATGAATGTAATATTTAAACCATAAAATATTGAATTAAAAAATTTTTGCAATTTTCATCCAAAAATGTATTGTGGAATGTTACATTTATATACAACTGTGTTAAACTTGAATTAAAGCGGTTTTTCATTTGTAGAACTTGTTGGAATTTTGTGTAGTGTCGGAAACACATGGCATCACACTGACCCACACACACTCACAATTCACTATATGTCGGACTCTTTGGGAGACTCCGATATTGAGGACTCGTATCACGACACGCCCACTCAACCAACTAGATGCAGTTCCCGACCTCTTGAAAGTCCAGCCTCCGAGCGCCCGGATTCCCCTCTGGTCAAATACCATGAGGTTATGAATCGATCGTATCAAGCATAACATTCCTAGGTGGCGAACAACAAGTAAGAGAGAGCTTCGCGGTACCTGTTTATTGAACTAAACTTTTTCCACCTAGTTTTCGACTGGGTTTTGTGATTTGTGGTCAGACCACCGTATACACGACTCACACACGTAAACGATATTAATGCTCCTTTAACGGCACCAACAATCTAAAACCAGTCCCCGTCCATTCTCAATCGCCGCATTAGAGGCCTGAAACATCTAAGTCGGTGCAGCGCACAACACAGGCTTATCTGATTGGCTACACGGAGAGTTCCTTGTTGAAAAAATGCGGATATGTTGATTCCAGGCAGCTCCAGGAGAGTCTCAAAAGTCGCACTTATACCAATAGACCAGTTCACACCAAATTGCAACAAGCTTCACAAATTCAAAACGGCGTCTTATTAATTCAAGTTTAAACCAGTTTGTACTGGTAAAATGTAAACAACTCCAAAATGCATTTTTCGTGAATGATAAAGTGTGGAGCAACCTCAAGGCAATTTTTTATGAATGTTGAAATTTTTTAATTTTCATTATATTATGGATTGCCGGTATATTACATTTATTTTAAACAAGACGCATTATGTGTTCGGATTCAGAAATGTGTTGTGAACTTATTTTGTGTTTTGCGCATTCTTCTTTACATTGATGCGCTATAATATCCATATTTGTTGTGCTGCTTGAATGTATTTGTGAAAGAGGTAATATAAATCTCACAAATACATTTGTGAATCCTTCTGTCATTCATTATTAATGAGACTGTTCTGAACCATACTGAACTGCTACCATGGGACAACCTTCACACCGTCTGTCATATACTCCTAGCTCATCTTACCCTGTGACACGCGTTACCATGGCAACCGCAATACCGCACACAGTACACAGGCGGTCTTCTGTTTCAAGAAACTGAACATGAAAATACTTTAATACTATATATTATACTTTATGTTGAAATTCTAAAGTTGATCCATACACTAAAACAAAGTGTATTTTAATGAAATGTGTGTCTGTGTGTGCATGATGTGTGTGTTATGAGTGTGTGTGTGTGTGTGTGTGTGTGTCTGTGTGTCTGCGTGTCTGTGTTACAGATCAACAAACAGCCGTGTCTGCGTGTCTGTGTTACAGATCAACAAACAGCCACTCAGCAGATGCAGACGGCTGGTAAGTTTCATGGCCGTTTCTGCCGCTTTAGGTCAGGTTAGTCTAGTGTGAGTCCTGACCCTACCTCCTGACCCTACTCCTAGCCCCTACCTCCTTGCCCTACCTCCTGGACCCCTACCCTCTGGATCTACCTCCTAGACCCTACCTTCTGAGACCCTACTCTAGACACCTACCTTCCTGGACCCTACCTCCTAGACCCTGTACCTCCTGACCCTACTCCTGACCCACTTCTTCTGGGGCCCTACCTCCTAGACCCTACCTCCTAGACCCTTACTCCTAGAACCTACCTCTAGACACTACCTCCTAGACCCTACGTCTGACCCCTACCTCTCCACACCCTACCTCCTAGATGTTTGGGTATGCTTAAAGGAGAGAGAGGGTTTGAGGTGCGGAGTGTGGTGAGGAGTTTGAGGTGACGAGGTGGTTGAAGGTGTTTGAGGAGACAGAGGGTTTGAGGGTGCACGGGAGGTGGTTGAGGAGTGTTGAGGTGACGGAGGTGAAGTTGAGGGGTGTTTGAGGGTGACGGAGGTGGTTGAGGTGTTGAGTGACGGGTGGTTGAGGTGACGGAGTGGTTTGAGTGTTTGAGGTGACGGGTGGTGTGAGGTGTTGAGGTGAGGTGGTTGAGCGTGACGGAGGTGGTTTGAGTGTTTTGAGCGAGGCTGGTTGAGGGTTTAGTGCGGGGTGTTAGGGGATGACGGTGTTGAGGTTACGAGGTTAGGTTTGAGTGACGGAGTGTTTGAGTACTGGTGTTGATGGTGACGGAGGTGACGCATGTCTGAGCACGGTGATTAAAGTTCTCGTTCTCTATCTTGTCACATCTTTCCCAGTCCGCTCAAACGTCTCACCACCTGGTCGGGTTACTCAGGTAGGTCCGCTACGGTCAGCTCTGTCGCTACGTCAGTTCTGGTCGCTACATTTATATCTCTTTTATGCTAGAGTTAGTAGAGTATATAATGAATAAATTGTTTCTATCATAACACAATGGTATATAACTATAGATATAGTTCTATCGTATCACTACGTCTCTAATACTATAATACATGTTGTTATATAATCTATAAACAGTTCTATAGTAAGTCTCTTTACTAGAAGGGGTATAACACTTATAACGGTCTATTAGATACGTCTCTATACTATGACACAAGGGGTATAACATTCTTTATTAACAGTTTATAGTTATATGTCTATATACATACAAGGGATATTAAATCTTTAACAGTTCTATAGTATACGTCTCTCTACTATGACAGGGGTATAAAAACTCTTTATACACATTGCTATAGTAGACGTCTCTATACTGATGACAGGAGGGTTAACAGCTTTATAACAGTTATAGTATACGCGTCTCTACTATAACAGGGGTATAACATCTTTATAACATTTATTAGTACTCGCTATACTATGACAGGGGTAACATCTTTATTTACGTTCGTACACTGGACTCCGTCTCCAACTGCAGAAGATGTGGAACTGGAGGAGATCTGACTGACTTCACACAATGAATGCACGAGCGGTTCGATCTCCGCTACAGTTCGGTGCGCGCGACGAAGTCCTTGCAGAAGAGGTCCGAAGCCCCCACTAGGCATAGCCCGCCCACTGCGCTAGGCTCACCCTAACGCACGCCCCTGTCGACTGAGTGTCGTTTGTTTAGTCAGGTGTGTTTTAAAGTATCATTAAGATTCGTTCTATTTGAAATATCGTTGCCTGTCACGGGTCGACTTTTGTAGGCGGAGAAGAACGCAAGCAGTCATGCAAAACAACTTTATTTAAAAACAGCCACACCGGCGGCCCTGCAGCCCGTTGCATGGGAACAATCGGCCGACTGGCACGACGTGTTGCCATGGGAACAGTCGCTGACTGGCGACGACCCGTCGGGGTTGCCATGGGAACAGTCCGGTGACTGGACCGACCGGTTGCCAAGGAACAGTGGCTGCTGGCACGGGTTTCATGGAACAGTCGGCTGACGGGCCGACGGGTAGCCATGAGGAAAGTCGCGATTAAACAGCAACACTCTTGTCACTGCATCCATCGTGTTGACGGAGCGACGATCACGGAACGATGGACCACAATGCACTGCGCTGCGCCCCATTCGCAGTCAACGACGGAAAGCGGGCAAGACGGGTAACAGTCTGTCCGTCCATCAGTCGTCTGTTGAGATTGTAACACGGTGTGTACCTCTGACCCTAGGGTCTTCAGGCTCGATCGATACGTCAAAATAATATCAGATCTGTCTTCCTTTTGTCTTATTTTTTTTTTTACAAACAATGGAATAAATAGATATGCTAGAATTCCATGCTCTGCTATTACTCATATTCATAGAGACTAGAGAACCACACACAGCAGAGAACGCAAACCGAACACAAACACAGAAGAAAGATCAACCACCAGCAACGATTCAGTAAGGGACACTACTGTAGATTATCAATACTGTAGACTCTCTGTGACTGGACTACTCAATACTGTACTGTGACGTCATAGACTACTGTAGACTCTACTGTAGACTGGGGACTATAACAGTATCATATACTGTACGAGACGTTCATAGCTACTGTAGACTACGTAGATGGACTAATAACATCTTATCTTGTACTGTAGACTGTCATAGACTACCGTAGGACTCTACTTAGACTGACTACAACAGTCATATACTGTACTGTAGCTTTATAACTATGTAACTCTACTCATTAGACTACTGAGCTCTAGGGAGATGGTACTACCAAAATTTCATTAATATACTGCTGGATGTCATAGACTATGGAAGATCTACGTAGACGTATAAATACTTGATATGGTGGTTAAGAAGTTGGGATGTTGGAGAGGAAGCGTGTCGTCGTGTTACGGAGTTGGATGCGAGAAGAAGGAGGCGGTTGTCGTGGTTACAGGAAGTTGGATGCTGGGTGAGGAGAGTGGTGTGTGGAGACGGGGGGTGGTCCTCTGGGAGGGGGCTGTAGAAAGGAGTCCTCCTGAGTTGCAGAGAGAGGCAGTCGGCACGCCCCACCAGCCATTGCTCAGGCATCAAGATGGCCGTTGGGTGCTGTACGACCGCGTGTTCCCTGACCAATGAGAGATGACTTCATGTACATGACAATCAAGATAGAGAGAGGATAGACAGTAGAGAGAGAGACCGACAGTAGAGAGAGAGACACAGAGAGAGAGACCAGAGAGAGAGAGAGAAGAGAGGAGAGAGAGAGAGAGAGGAGAGAGAGAGAGAGAGAGAGAGAAGAGAGAGAGGAGAGAGAGAGAGAGAGGAGAGAGAGACAGAGAGAGAGGACACGACAGACAGACGACAGACGACAGACGACAGACAGACAACAGACAGAAGACAGACAACGAGAACAGACAGACAGCAGAGGTTACTTCAGAGCCGAGTGTCTCGGTCTCTGTGGAGTCTCAGAGACAGCAGCTGAAGAGAGCCTCAGTTAGGACGCCTCTAGCTGTGTGTGTGGTGTGTGTGTGTGTGTGTGTGTGTGTGTTTGTGTGTGTGTGTGTTGTGGGTGTGTGTGGTGTGTGTGTGTGTGAGTGTTTACTCACAGTGTCCAGACTGTCCGAGGTCAAAAATTCACAGACGCCGATCAGGAGCTGAAGAATACAACAATACACACAGTCACACACAATACACACAGGTGGATTACACAAAGTTACCACATTACAACAATCACACACAAACATAAACACAAATACACACTGTTGCCAGCTGGTAGCTCGTACCGTTTGTTAGGTGTGTGTGGTGTGTTGGGTGGTGTGTGTGTGTGTGTGGTGTGTGGGTTGTGTGCATCGTTGTAAATCGCTTTGGTAAAAAAGCACCTGCTGTATGCTCAATGTAAGGAGAGGAAGATAGAGGAGAGTCTTGATAGAGGAGAGGATTCACCTCAAACAGGGAGAGTCTATGTAGAGGGGAGGTACACCTCAAACAGGGGAGGAGTCTATGTAGAGAGGAGAGAATGTCACCTCAAACCAGGAGGAGTATTATGTTAGAGGGGAGGGGTCACCTCAAACAGGGGAGGAGTCACCTAAACAGGGGGAGGAGTCTATGTTTTAGAAGGGGGGGGTCCTTCAAACAGGGGGAGAGAGTCTATGTTAGAGGGGGAGGAGTCACTCAAACAGGGGGAGAGTCTATGTTGATGTTTGGCCGTTGAGGAGGTATGATGAATTCTCCAGACTGCTTCA
The DNA here is from genome assembly GCA_900291075.1 of Melanogrammus aeglefinus. Classification (NCBI taxonomy): domain Eukaryota; kingdom Metazoa; phylum Chordata; class Actinopteri; order Gadiformes; family Gadidae; genus Melanogrammus; species Melanogrammus aeglefinus. The sequence continues at coordinate 5,388 of OLKM01004980.1, read as the reverse complement.
ATGTCTCCAGTGCTTAGAGAGTCTACCTGCAATACAGAGCATAGAAACATGGGTTAATACTTACTAATACTACAATTACTAATACAATACTACCTCTGACTGCAGTACAGAGCACTAAAACATGTTAATACTAACTAATTAATACTACAATACTATATATATATCGCAAATACTTCTCTGCCTGATATAAATACACTACGATATTACCATATATTAATATTACACTACATACTACATATATTTATTAATACTTACATATGACTTTGACCGCTATACAGACACTTACAATGGTAAATATATCATTTACTCTGTCAGTACATATTTGTTTACTACTAGTTAATACTACTATTATAGCGTCATTGGTTAATATTAGAATTATAGGACTAGTACAGGAATTTATGATTAATGTCTAGTACTAGTACTTATTGGTTAGATAGTAAAATAGGTACTAGAACACCTAATTGTTATACCTGTCAGACAGGCCACACTCGAACACCTTCTTGAGGAGGACGTCTGGGGGCGTGGCAGAAGTCTTGGGGGCGTGGTCAGGAAGTCTGGGGTGTGTCAGGGTGTCCTGGGGTGGTCATCGGAGCTGTGTGTATGTTGGCGACTCCACTGTGAGGAGGACTAATCCAGACTGGACTGTTGTTGTAAACAGATACACCGATTAACAGATTAGAGACGATTATAGAATGCGTTACATAATAAGAGACAGAATAACAGATGGATTACAATATTAGAAGAAGCTTTACATATTATTCACGGTTGAGAGTTGGATAATAGTTGTAATAGTGTGATAACTATGTATTGATTGATCAGAATATTATACAGATTAAGAGTTGAATAACAGATGTATTAACTGATATAACATAGTATTAAAGATAAACAGATGTATTTATTACAGATAGATTAGTAGAGGTTAAAAGATTAAGAGATGAATAACTGATTAAAATGGATTAAACGGTAAGAAACCGGATTTACAGATTAAGACCTACAGATTATATAGTCTTGCAACGACATATGAGGGGAGAATTGAATATAAGAAATATTTATGAATAAGAAATATGCCACAATTAAGACGCCATAAAAACAGACACACTTAGAGGAAGGATAGATTACAGAATACCAGATTGCTCTACGAATAGGAGTAAAGTCAACTACCGATGCCGATTGCTGCTGAGGTTGCTCCTCTCGTTGTCCCATAGGGATGGAGTTAAGAAGCAGTGGTGAAAGGCGTGTTCTTCAGATCGGCTGGATGGTCCTCCTTCCTAGGTGACTGGCTATCGCTACGTAACAGACATCGTCTTCATTAGGTAATATGGTATACGTGTTCACGTGTTTGAGAGTTCACTAGTGATCAGGCTGCACTGAGAGGTGTATCACTAGTGATCACGGCTGCACTGAGACGGTGATACATATGATCATGCTGCACTGAGATGTGTATCACTAGTGATCCGCTGCCTGAGAGTGTATCACTATGATCACGCTGCACTGAGAGGTGTCACTGTGATCACGTTTTGCAATCACTATGCTGGATGACTCACTCTCGGGGTATTTATATGCTGGTGTATTGATACTCACGTGCATCTATCCATCACTGCTAGCTCGTGGAGTGGGCGTGACCAAACTACGTGTGAGTAGAATGATAGGGCCGGAGTCACCGAGCCGGCCGAAGCTACACACGCACACACACCACAGCACACCAACACACAACACACACACACACAATAATAGTGTTGAATTCTGCGACTTAATTGACAGACAAGAGACAGACAGACAGAACAGACAGACGACAGACAGACAGACGACAGACAGACAGACAGACAGAAGACACACTTACGGATATAGCGGCGTGCCTGCAGGTTCTAAGATACTGTCGACTTATTGGGTATGAGTGGGTGAGCTGGATCACTCAGGCATCAGAGGAAGTTAGAGAAGAGATGCATCACACGAGACCTCATACATCACACGAGACTCATGACATCACACGAGAACCTCATGACATCACACGCGGACCTCATGACATTCACGAGACACCTCATACATCACACGAGAACCTCATGACATCACACGAGAAACCTCGAACATCACACGAGGAACTCTATACGTCATATCTAGTTTTATAGTTCATTATAGATCATATTATAGCAGTATGTATTATATACATGTAGTAAAATATATAAAGAATGTCCTTACAGTTTCTCTTCATTCCATAACTCGTTCGTGGACGAGAGAGACACTAGAAAGCGATCAGCTGGGAGAGGGACACCAGTCAACACACACAGAGACAGTGAAGAGAGAGAGATCTGTGTTAGATGAGTAGATATCTGTAGTGCTGTGTATTACAAAGTACTTCTAGTAGATTATAACTTGTAGTATATTGCAATCTCCCACAGGGTGTGGTCGGCAGTCTGCACAGGTGCGCACGGGTCGCGTTCACCGCAATGTGTGCGTGCCCGTCTGAGCCTGGTCTCGCTGTATCCTCCGTGGGTTACTGGACGCCTGGAAAGAGGGTGGCCGGCTAGTTGGCCCTACACACGCCGTCCGTGATTTGGTCGACAGGGTCCGCACCTCGTGCGACAGGGGGAATAACAACCAACGCAGTGCCCGCGATGTTCTGGACCACAGCGAAAGGCTTGTTTATATGAAGAGATGTTGCGCAAAAGTTTGCCGTCTTCTTGACGTCCTACATTGTTGCTTTTTCTTGTGTCGGCGTCTTCTTTTCCTTGGTTTATTAGCGGCTACCTGCGGCTGCTATGAGTTCCGATGTTTACATAGCTGCCGTCCGTTAACCCCTCCCTACCATAAGGGTAGGTACCGTCTGCGGTGGAACGCGAGCCGCAACTGAGAGGGCGTGACCGACCTCGCTACTGGGCTAGAGCGTGCTGGGTCGAAGCGCACCCGGGGGAAGAGGGGAGATATTCTGTGTATTTCTGTACTGTGGAGTCTAGTACTGTTATAGTACACACTGTGTGTAGTACTAGTAGTGTGAGAGGACGTGTACCTTGTTGACGACTTCTGCTGCTGGGCCATGTGCTTCTGTCTCAGGTGGCACCTCTCCTCCACAACGCTCGTTCCACTGCACACACACACAACACCCACACACCACACACATTATAACAGTTTAACACACACCCAACAACAGATTAATACACACACAACATAACACATTAGACAACACCCACACACCCATTAAACACATTATACACACCAACTATTACATTATACACCACACATACTTTACATTATATTGACACACACACCACACACACACATTATATTACACACACACACACACACACACACACACACACACACACACACACACACACACACACACACACACACACACACACACACACACACACATTCATTGGCCACCACAGTGTAATACAACAAACTTTTAACCATAGAAAACATACAGACAGACACAGACAGACAGACAGACAGACAGACAGACAGACAGACAACAGAATATAGAGACAGACAGACAGACAGACAGACAGACAGACGGCCAGACAGACAGACTACAGGCAACAGACAGACGCCAGACAGACGACAGCACTCAGACGGTAGACACAGACACTCAGACGGTAGACACAGACAGACACCCAGACAGACAGACAGACAGACACTCAGACGGTGGACACAGACAGACAGACACAGACAGACAGACAGCGACAGCATACTGCTTATGTGGTGACTTGGAGTCGATGTTCCCTGCTTTCCTCTCATCAGTTCATGTCGTTAGGATCTTGGACTCTCCGGACACCTTTCCTCCTCTGCCCCAGAGACACTGTGGACCAGCTTATAGGTCAACTGGGGACACCCTAATACGGTCAACTGGACACCCCTTATACGGTCACTGATAAACCGCCTCTATACGGTACTGGACACGCCCTTATATACGGTCAACTGGAGTAACCGCCCTTATATCGGTCAACTGGGGACACGCCCTTATATGGTCAACTGGGGACACGTCCTTATACGGTCAACTGGTGCACACTTTACATTCAGACTTACACCCGTTCATTTTCACACGACGGCATGGTCAGCCACGCAGGGCGACAGCCGGCTCGTCAGGGGCAGTCAGGTTAAGGCGTCTCGCTCAGGGACACCTCGGCACTCGGCAAGAAGAGCCGGGGATTCAACCCGCAACCTTCTGTTACCAGACAAACACTCCTGAGCTACTCCGCCCAGCCCACATGCCCTTATATATCACATGCCGCACGTCCCTATATGGACACCTGCTTATATAGGGTGGGTGGTGAGGATGTGGTGGAGGGTTACAGGCGGGGGACCTTGCGCTTGATGTGTCCAGCATGCTCTGCTGCCTCGGCTAAAGAAGGTGCGGGAACTCCGTGTGTCCTCCTTCTCTGGCTTCGCAGCGCGTGTCTCCATGTGCACCACCTTCCATGACCACGTCTGATCAACTGACACACATGTAGGATACATGAAGATGCAAAGATCACATGGCACACATGTAAGGATCACACATGACGCATGTGAGGATCACATGAGGCACAGTGAGAGAGATCATGTGCATATGTGAGGATTCACATATGACACAGCATGTAGGACTACATGACAATCTTAGGATACATGACACATGTGAGGATCACATAAACACATTAGAATCACAGACAACATGTGAAGATCATATAAACACAGTTAAGATCACTGAACGCATGCGAAGATCATATGGAAGGCACATAGATTAGAGATCACATGGCACACATGTTAGGATCAAATGACACACATGTTAAGCATCACATGACGCAGTGAGGATCCCATAGAACACATGTTAAGATCCAGGGACACACATGTTTAGGAATCCATGACAAACTCAATGTTAAGATCACATGACACACATGTAAAGATCACTGACACTTGTTAAGACACATGACAAAAAATGTTAAAGACCCCGAGACACATGTTAGGGTATCACATGACCAATGTGGGATGACATGACACACACATGTTAGCGATCACATTAACATAATATGAAGGATCACATAACACAATGTTCGGATAACATGACACGCGTGAGGATCACTGAACATTTTAGGATCGCATGACACTAATGTAGAATCACATGACACACACATGTTATGTCAACCTCAACGTTATACATTTTATTGCGCGCTTTCCACTACACTTTTCCGCACGACTGCCTCGCCTCGCTCGCTCGCCTCGCTCGCACGCGGCACGTTCCTTTCCTTACAAAGTACCTACTCAACGTGGGCGGGCGTCATAGGACGCGTGTGAAACTGCGGTGAACAAGGATGTTCTATGCGCGACACAACACAAACAATGGAGACATGGAGGCAGTGTGTACTTCGCCGTTCTGTGGTTTTGTCAACCAAACAAGCAAAAGAGATAGTCAGA
>OLKM01004979.1:0-19039 GCA_900291075.1 Melanogrammus aeglefinus | reverse complement strand
GCACACACAAACCGCAAGAATCAATAACACACTAGACTGCAGACGAGACACAGTATCCACAGGCTAGACACACGACAAGACACATAGAACATTTAAAGACCAGACACAACACGAACAACAGACACAGCGAGGGTAAGGTGAAGTCAGTTGTTCGAGCTTCTAAATGTTAAACAAGCAAGCTGTGCAATGAAGCATTACGACTGCTCTGCTCACCCTCACGCCATCTAATCCCTCTACCGCTCTCCCCGTTGCATCATCAGGAGAGACAGCAAGACACAATCCCATCGCAGAGCCATGGGCTTTGATTGCATGGTTGTTCGAGTTTTTTGTTCCATATCATCAACATGAATCACACACACAATTTGTGTATTATGTATATAAATATAATTTTACAGTAATGATGATTGGCTTCTAAGCTTTGGAACGTTGTGATCATTTTCTAAAGTCTGCCTGTAGTCCAAAGTCCCTCCACTCACAGAAGTGAACCGTGCTAGGGTAACGTAGGATTTGAGTTGAGAGGGACACTTCAATGGGATTTCTTGGCGGTTAGCAACAAGAGCTAGCCCAGCGCTAGGTCGCTACATCAGAGACCGCATGTGTTGCTTAAAAAAAAGTAATAAAAAGATCAAAAGAGATTATAAGGCAACACAGCTTTCTCACCTGGTCAATAGAATCGCTTAAGCTGTGTCACTGTGGTTTCGTTACGGGTGGTATTTGTGGTGCTGGTATGTGGTGTCGGTGTCGTTATCACCATGTCCGTGTGCGTTGCGTTGTCCAGTGTGTTCGCGTGTGTGTGTGTGTGGCGGGTGTGCGTGCGTGTGTCCTGTGTGATGCGCGTGTGTGTGTTGTGTTTGTGGTGTGTGTGTGTGTGTTGTGTGTGTGTGTGTTGGTGTGTTGTGTGTGTGTGTGTGTGTGTGGTTTGCGCGCGTGTGTGTGTGTGTGTTGTGTGAAAAAAGCAGCCCAAAAGTATGACGGTAACAGATGACAGCACCGAAAGTTAGGAAATGAAGAGCATCAAAAAAAGAAATGAGAAAAAGGTCTTTATTCAATCGTAGGTAAAAAAAAAACAGTGTGTGGCGCGCAGCAGGAAGCCCCAGATTCATTACTATTACTCGTACAATACAGTGCGTGTACACAACACAGGCATAGTAGTGCAATGATTCAATCTGAGAACAGGCCACAGAGCAGCCTCGCAGCGCGGTGGCGGCTGCGGGAACGCCGTTCACAGAAATGATGTCGACAGAAAGCACATCATATCATCTGCGTTGCACATAACTGGCGGCCTTAAAGCTCCTCCAACCCAACACTGCATACTCATCCTCTGATTTTTATATCCCTCCTGAAAACACCCAGCGCCACGGCCTGCCCCTTACCGGCCCCCCCTTTACAGCCCTCCTCGACAATAAATCCCCCTGCTCTCTCCCCGCTTCTCTTGTGATCCCCCTAGAAGCCGTCCCTTTTCGCTCCCCTTGATCCCAAGTTTAGCATTTGTCCTTTTTTGAATTTGGAATTGCCGCTCAAAGAGAGGTGCGGTGGGGCGAGGAGAAGAGAAGAGAAGGACACGAGAAGCCCCCCCCATCTACTTCCCAGATCAATCCAGCCCTGGAGGCCGGCGGCGCGCGGCGGCTGTATCCCGGTCCCGCTCGGACGTCTTCCCGGCCTCGAGGTGGTTAAGAAGGCGAGGGGTAAGGTATTAAGAAATGATCCCCTCCCCCTGATCACACACACACGGGTCACCGCCCCGCCATTTGATCAGGATCCGCCCAAGAGTCGGTATGCCCACAGGCGTTGTTGCCCTCTCTAGAGGGGCGCGTGCCGGAGCGGCCAGGGAGAGGACAGAACTTCAACGGTAAGAGATTTACACCCCAGAGAAACCTGGGGCGTATGCTCAGGGCACTACTGACGTTTTGCAACTGGTCCCCATCTAGTTCTTAAAAACGACAGATTATTAGCCTTCAAAGAATGTGAATGTGGAACGCGCACCTGAGGAGAAAGGTGAATCGCACCTTCGCTCTTTTGTGTCTCTTTCATGACCGATGGAGAGGGCTTAAACTTGAGGATGGCGTCTATACCGAAGAGAAGAATACGTGGATATTAATTATTTCAGTGGAGGTTACAAGGGAGTCCTCATTTAACGTGTGTTCATTTTTACAAAGACTTGCCGGAGTTTCCAAGTTAATCTCACAAAACGATCCGCCAGAATACAAATCTCACTTTTGCTTCAGTCAGAGGAAAAACAAAATCTTCCTCACATTGGAAGGAAAAGATTTCTTTCTTCCCCGAATGGCTGTCTGTAATGTTAATAAACACGGCAATGAACGATGTATGCACCTTGCTGATTGCTTCGCCAAACTTAAGGAGTTTCCTTTAGCATGATGAGAGGCAAACTGATGCAAGGCACGGCCTTGTTGGAACGGAGCCGTTTATTATTAGGCACCATTATATTATCTTTCAAAATATATGAGAACATTTCAAATTCCTTAAAACTGCATGCCATGTTGGTTCCAATAGCCAGAATATCATCCCTATGCAGGAGCACATGTGACTCATGCACCGGGCCACCTCCAGATGCTTCACGCTCTGGGAAGAGACCCAAAACGTTGGGTATGATAAATGTTTGAAAGGCCAAACCATGCTCTGAACAAAGGAAAGCTTCAAGCAAGCAGCTGAAGATGATTCTTGACAGTGTCTCTGACACTGCAAAGAGGAGTAACGACATGAACAGGGATGCAGAAATAGAGCTCAGACTTATGGCTTATATGATTTAATGGGCCACAGAAGGTGCTACTCCAGACTCCAAAGCTGGGCCAGGACTTTCCTATATTTGTTAACAAGTACGGTTAATAACGTAAACTTACATTGTTCGGATTCCCCCAAGGGAACATGCATAGCTTAGTTCCCCCCTCTCTACTGCACGGCGAGCTGCAGCTGCTGAATCAAAGCTACAGCAACTTGAAGTTGGAGGTCCGGTCCATTAATTACCTAACGCGTTTTTGTCCTCTCCAGTGTTGCAGTGAAACCAACTGGCCTGCTGCACGTCAGGAAGGGAAACATGGTAAGGCAGATATCTTTAACGGGACCCTGTTTCTCCACATTACAAAGCCTTTGTGACGACATGGGAACAAGCTTCAACCACGGGAAGAAAGGAGGGAATGTCGTAATATTGGACCATATGGCCGCTTTGCTAGGATCTGTGCATTCATTAAAGGAACTAATCAAATGTTAAGACTCATGTAAACGCTGCACATCAAAAAAATCTCAAAGCTCATCAACGAGGAGGAGGGAGCAAACGTTTAACCACTGAAAGGAAGTCAACACTGTCTGCCGTTCTCGAGCAGCTTGCATATACAAATAATTGAATACCTGCAGCCTGAACATCACTGTCATGCAGTTCCTCAGAGAAAGGCACTAACTCATTGTGAGGGTTTGACAGCCAAATGGGAAAGTTTGCAAAATTGAGCCATGGTGGATATACATAATTCATTGGAAAAAAAGCTATTACTGCACACCTTACTCTTTTAGTTTACATCAAATGAATGCTTGAACAACTACCGCTCATGCATGATGGGTGGAGGAGCGATAACATAGTGTCACAAAGCTAGAGAGCAGCTGGCATAGGGGGGACAAAGCAACAGACATGATTTATATATTCACATATTGGCTGTTTGTGTGTCGTACATATTGGAAAAGGGATACAGTCACATGATCGCATCCAGACTTGACCTCAGCGTATGTACTGAAAAGTGACTCTTAGGATTTCTCCCTCTCCCTCATTTTACATCTTTGTGTCTATCGTTTGAACGTGATACGGATATTATCCCCATAAATCCCCTCGTAGACATGTGAGGTATGTGAGGTGTGTGTGTGTGTGTGTGTGTGTGTGTGTGTGTGGTGTGTGTGTGTGTGTGTGTGTGGTGTGTGTGTGTGTGTGTGTTGTGTGTGTGTGTGTGTGTGTGTGTGTGTTTGAACCATGACAAACACATTTTATTTAAGGCAAGGGCATGCGCAAAGGCAGTAGTGACAGACAGAGGCCTGCCACTGCCACTGGAGTCTCCAAGGCACTGTGATATCTGAAGCCAAGAAGGCCGCCTGCGATTGGTCGATTTATTGTCACATCTAAACTGAATGCCCGGGTTGGCAACACCCCGTCTGCCTTTGTTGGATTCATTTACAGTGTCATTGATTAACAGAATGATAACAACACAAGATTATTTGATTTATACATTTTTTTATTTTTCAAAAATGTATTTATTTTCCAAAACTATCGCAAAACTGGAAGAGAAAAGTCTAGAGGTCGATCAAATCCCGATTGTCCCACATTGGTTGAACTAAAAGCAATTTCTACATGTTATTTATATATACAATAGTAATCTCATATTGATCGGATGGTACGAAAATTAAATAACATAAATTTCTATCTTATTGGGGTAAAGACTGTGGGGTCAACAATTGCCGAGTCAATATCCACCGAATCAATATTGCCTCATACTCTGACAAAGTGAGTGACTCACAGCCACGAGTGAACACGATATATTATTTATCTGTGGCTTGTGGCTGCGATCATGAATCTTAATTCTTGGATTGGCTCTGGCAGAACATGACAAGCCCATTAAGCAGCGCAGGCTTCTCCTATTTCATCAGCAGGCGCTTTCACCCAGATCACTCAGTGTGGCAAATCAAGTTTGTGAGTGGCGATGAGACATATCGGGGACCTGTTTTCCAAAAACCTTGAAGACAGGGCAGTGCTTCTGTTGGGGATGTTGAGGATGTCCTTCGGTAGGAAGGCAGAGCTGCAGCAGGTGATCACACGATGCTGGTCAATGGGGCCTCGGGACGCAATGCATCGCTGACCCAGCAGGTGTCAGGGGATAGAGCCCGGAGCCACATGAAAGATGGCTCTGCTGGGCCCGCGGATCACAAGCTGCTGCTATGGGTCTGTTGCTATGGGGTGTGTGTGTGTGCGTGCGTGCGGTGTGCGGTGTGTGTGGTGTGTTTGCACGTGTGTATGTGCTTTTTCTTTTAGTGTGTGTGTGTGCATGTGTGTGGGTGCATGTGCGTATTTGTCTGTGAGTGTGCATGGGTGTGGGTGGCTGCATTTCTGTGTGCGTTTGTTTCTGTGTAACTGTGTGTGTGTGTGTGTGTGTGTGGTGTGTGTGTGTGTGTGTGTGTGTGTGTGTGTGTGTGTGTGTGTGTGTGTGTGTGTGTGTGTTGTGTGTGTGTGTGTGTGTGTGTGTGTGTGTGTGTGTGTGTGTGTGTGTGCATGTATGCGTGTAAATCAGACGGATTAAAATAGCAGTGTGACATGGACTGCAGTGCCAGGTCATGGCACAAAGACAGTCTGAACACACCATGTGTCATCTGCATTATGTCACGTTGGCCTGGATGGGTCTCAGCGGACCGAACCCCACATTTGTAACCGATGGCAAGAATGCCTCGGAAAGTGTACTGCAGTCACAGGACTTTCACAAAAGTCAAGACTTATTCACATAAAAGATCATTGGCACAATGACAGAGATAAGCACTTTATTTTGAAACCATGATCTGCATAATCTGCCAGCTGGATTTTCAAACAAAAGAGAGATGAGTCAAGCGAGTTTTTCAAAAGGCGGCTGATGTAAACAACTGCTTATCCTGAAGATTCAGACTTTCAAACTCAAACGTCTCTGCATGTAAGCTTCACACTGATAAAAAAAAGTACTCGATGAATCGATGCACCCTGCAAATGTATCACTTGCTCCATGTATTTTCCGTCTCAAACTAAAACACACAACATCCAATATCTCTTAGAGGTTCCTGCCACAGAAACCCTCAAAAACATTGTTTTTTTCCAGTGTATTTTTGAGATGAAATACCACCAAAATACATGTACGGTATGCGGAACATTACAATTGTGTTTTCAGCTATGTGTTTTCAGCTGTCTACTCCAAAACCTTACGCGTTTGCCAGGAAGAGAACACTGAACAAAACGAGCGCAAGATGAGCCGAGCACAGCAATTATGCAATCCTACGACACGCGTTCATTTTTGCCTGCCTAACATTTTTCGGAGGAGAATGTTGATATTAATTAATCTAGAAGGTTAATATTACACAGATGATCATGCAGATGCATTGAATAGTATTTAAGAAAATTGGGAAATTAGATACAACCAATCGCAATGGCCAATAAGCTCACATCAGTAAGGTAACAAAGTCAAAGGCAACGCTATGAAAACATTACTGGTAAAGAATCCTAATAAGTCTTCTTCCCCATGCTCTCCTTGACTTGTATCCTCATTAGTATAGGATTTATCTTTTACGTACACAAAATCAGTATGACCCAGACTACCTGGAAGAACTTCAAGGTCTTTGCAGTCTGTAAATCTCTCACCTCTGCCGCCCCCCGACCTCCCCCCCCCTCATGACTTAACCGTATACCAAAAGCAAAAGACCCGTCCCACAGCCAATGGGCTTTTGCACCTAGTGGCCATTTTGATGGAGAACACTAGCTGGATGGGGGAACCTTTTTTGGGAATCCTACATTTAGTTTACCCACCAGCTACTGTTAAGAACCAAGATGGCCACTAGGGGAATAAGGTCCATGTCACTTAATACTATTGATTATATAACTGATACTTTCGACCTTCCCATGTTTTTGATGTGTGGAGGAAGATTGAATCGGGATCACTGGAGGATCCTCCTATCCTGGAGAGTCCGGAGAGCTACCTTTAAACATCTCTTCCGAAGACCACTCACCACGCAACAGTCACGCAAGTCATCTGGTTTCAAACGCACTAAGGGTACGGGCACGGACTGACAGCTGGTGGGACGTGTTCAAGGCCATGAAAAATAAATTTTCACTTCTTAAGTTAATCAGGCATCTTCAACTAACTAAAAAGAAAAGTCAGGTGGATCATTTAAAGGACGACAGCAAGATGACGAGAGTGACAGTCCGTCAGTGTCATTGAGTTCTCACAGCTGTACCTGAGCAGACCCTCCCATCCGGATTTGATGTGGTATATTGAATGTATAAGTCATCGAAGGGGATGTGTCAAGAGAGGCCCATGTGAAATGGCATAGCACATAAAATCTGTGTAATACAGCGTTTCTCTTTTCCCGCAGGCTTAATGGATTATGATAGGGATGCAGTGAGAGGATCTAATCTCACCAAAGTCTCCTTTTATGGATAAACCCTCTGACTGTGTTAGTGTGTGTTAGTGTGTGTGTGTGTGTGTGTGTGTGTGTGTGTGTGTGTTGTGTGTGTGGTGTGTGTGTGTGTGTGTGTGTGTGTGTGTGTGTGTGTGTGTGGTGTGGTGTGTGTTGTGTTGTGTGTGTGTGTGTGCATGGTCCAGTGTGCACATGAGCCAAAAAAAAAGAGGAACAGTGGGGTGCATCGTCCAGGAAAGGCCAACTCTGTGGGTTACCAACAATTTGCTGGTATGTTACTCACTACAAGAGATTGCATTATCAATCAGATTGGAGATTAAGTTTCAGCAATCAGCAGTAATGTCATCAGAGTACATGTACATGCAATAAAAAGATGATTAGAGAAGTGCAAAAAATGCAGTAAATGCATTTTTTGCATTGAGTATGTACATACGTATATTGGGATATTGTCGACTACACAGTATGGATAATAGAACAATGGTGATGAAAAACCATAACAAATATACAGTTAATGTATATGAGCAGCCATAGAAGTAGGTAAGGCAGATATTGTAAAGTACATATAAGTAAGTACAAGTAATAGTAGTGAGATGTCAGAATTTGATATGAGTGATGAATACTGTGAATAATCTAGGGGCAAGATATGAAAAATATAGATAGTTGTACTATTATGAATGCACTAGAGGTCAGATATATACAGTATGGACATTAGTATAAATTTGAATAATGCAAATGTTTCATGGCTTCAGGAGATGTGTGGGAGGGTTATAGGTCAGTCACTGGAGGACACTGTGTGTGGTGGTCCAAGGGGGAGGGGGGTAAAGGACAGTCACTAGAGCAGGGGTCGGCAACCCGCGGCTCTGGAGCCGCATGCGGCTCTTTAGCGCCGCCCTAGTGGCTCCCTGGAGCTTTGAGAGCTTTTTCAAAAATTTCTGATTTTTTTTTTTTTTTTTTTAAATATAGTTTCTGTCAGAGGGCAAATATGACACAAACATTCTTAACCATTTTCCAATGCTGTAAAAAAAAATTCAGAATACATTTTCAACTTTCATATTTCAACATTTCTGTCAACGAAGATTTGCGTCATAGCCCGCTACACACTCGGCGTAGTGGGCGTGGTGCTGTTGTAAACAAAAAAAATGGCTAGCGTGTGATGGACCATGGATCCCAAAGGTAAAAAGAGAAAGATAGCTGAGGAGAACAGAAGATTTAATAGTTCTTGGACCGAATCATTTGCTTTCATTGCCAATGCGGAAGGATTGCCTGCATGTTTGCTTTGTAATGAAAAATTGTCAAATAACAAAAAGAGTAATTTGGAAAGACATTTCCAGGGAAGGCATGCTACATTTGCAGCCAAGTACCCAGTTGGGAGTGAGAGAAAAAGTGCGATTGCATTACTTCTGGCGAAATTAGAGGAGCACAAAGATAGATTTAAGAAGTGGATTGAATCTCCAAACTCCACTACTGCTGCTAGCTTTGTTGCAACCCGGGAGATAATGAAGCGTGGAAGACCGTTCACAGATGGTGACTACATGAAGGATTCATTCATTCAAATATCAGAGCACCTATTTTCAGACTTCAAAAACAAAACCGAAATAATACAGAAAATTAAAGACATGCCTCTCTCCGCAAAGACAGTGAAAGAAAGGGCCATTAAAATGGCAGGTAACATCACCAATCAACAAATCAGGGACATTAATGCAGCTCCAGCATTCTCAATTGCCTGTGATGAGTCCTGTGATGTAATCGATATCGAACAGACAGCTTTGTTATGCAGGTATGTTAACTCTGATGGGCCGCAACAAGAACTTATCGAATTAATACCACTGAAAGGCCAAACACGGGGGGAGGACATATGTGAGGCTGTGCTGAAGTGTTTAAATGACAATGGAATAAACACCAACCACCTGATTTCAGTGGCTACAGATGGGGCACCCAGTATGAGAGGATCACAAAAGGGGTTTGTAACTTTGCTACAGAAAGCGTTGGATCGAAATCTGCTTGCATTTCACTGCATCTTGCACCAAGAAGCACTGTGTGCACAAACATTCCCGCCGGAGTGCATGGAGGTGATGAATCTTGTCATCCAAATGGTGAACAAGATAATTGCGAAAGCATTAAACCACCGTCAGTTCCGTTCATTGCTAGATGAAGTTGACGGCGAATATTCCGATCTCCTGCTACACAACAAAGTCCGATGGCTGTCCAGGGGTGAGGTTTTGCGTCGCTTTGTTGCTTGTTTAGAACATGTGAAAACATTCCTGGAAAGCAAAGACCTCATCTACCCGCAACTAGAAGATACCGAGTGGCTGGAAAAACTGCACTTTATGGTGGATATGACAAGTCACCTAAACACGCTGAATAAAAGTCTCCAGTGTCAGGGAGACTGCACTGCAAATGCTGGAAGCTGTTTTGTCCTTCGAGCGCAAGCTGACTGTATTCGCCAGAGATGTACAGCGAGGCACTCTCACTTCCCCTCCCTGAGAGAGTTCAAAGAAGCCCATCACGATCACACACTCAACGGTGATTATTTACATTGTGCGATCGTTGATATGCAAACTGCATTTGCAAGCAGATTTAGCGAGTTCCGAAAGGAAAAAATGACACTATCCTTCCCTGTCACACCCCTGGAGATTGACCCGTCCTTGTTGAACACTTTCCCAGGGGTAAATCAAGCTGACCTTGAAATGGAAATGGCCGATATAGCTGACAAAGATCTGTGGGTGTTCAAGTTCAAAAGCTTGACAGCCAAGCTTGAAGACGTCACTTGCCAGAAAGCCCAGCTTGCCCAAAGCCACAAATGGAGCGAAATTCAAAGCCTTCCAACACCCGAGAAACTTGTGTTTGACACATGGAATGCGCTTCCTGACAGTTATAGGAACATGAAGAGATATGCATTCGGAGTATTATCCATCTTTGGATCAACATACCTGTGCGAGCAGATATTCTCAAACATGAACTACATCAAATCCAAAAATACCGCACCCGCCTCACAGATGAGAGCTTGCAGTCCTGCATGAAAATTAAAGTTACATCTTACATGCCCGATATTGAGAAGCTGTCCAGTGATGTTCGAAAACAGAAGTCACATTAAACGGGTAAGAACACAATCCTGTCATAGGCAGTGCTTTAAGTGGGCCGGTGCGCACCGGTACGGAGTACTGGCACTTCTCAATTGTAACCTCTGGCGTACCGGGACTTCTTATGAGCTCATGACACCCATAGTACCGGCACTTATTTTTTTTCCACTTAAAGCACTGGTCATAGGCCCAAAGTGACTGTTTTTATAAAGTGGTTTCTGATTTTTCAATATATAATTTGAATGATACATAGAGATTTTATTGTGTTTTGTTGCTCAGGTTCGAGGATGGCTGCTTTGTATTGTGCGTGTCAAAAGAGAAGAGGATGCCGCTGCGCACAATACCTACAATACAATATATACGTATTGCACTGACTTACTTGGTATTTGCAGAAAACCAAAGAGAAGAGGATAATGGACAGATATCCATGTGATTGTACATTAAAATTAATTAAATTGTATTATTTTCGTTTATATAGTACTGATCTTTTCAAAAGGCTGCTGTTTTATTTTTATAGTTGCAGGCTGCGTTTTATTGCACTCTGTCTGTTGCCCAGATAAGGCGGAAAAGTTCAAAAATTGTATTGTGTTATTGAGGATTGAAGAGGCCTGCATTTTTTTTTCCCCATGGGGAGGTCTGAAATGACAGGAGGCCAGTTATGCACGTTCCATTTTGTTGTTGTTTTTTCGAATCCTCAAAATAAAAATTACATCAAAAATCTGATTTCTTTATAGTATCTCTATAATTTCATCAATGCAACGAAACATAATAGATTAATATTGTAACGGAAGAGTGAACTTAAAGCACCATCGCGCAGCATAGTAGTCACATGGTGTGTCATTCTCTCCAGGATGCGCTGCAAGGAAAATAAACATTTTGAATGCTCATTATGTATTTGTAGCCTACTAGTCATTTTTATAGTAGGTTAATGTAGCTAATATAGACACTTATAGCATGCGTTGCCTTCATTATAAGGCTTATATAAGGCTTTTAATTTTTTGCGGCTCCTGACAGATTGGTTTTTTGTTTTTTTGGTCCAATTTGGCTCTTTCAACATTTTGGGTTGCCGACCCCTGCACTAGAGGAAGGTGTGTGTGTGGGCGTATCCAGGGGGGTTGGAGGAGGTCCAGAGGGAGCGATCATGGTGGTGTAGCGTTCAGCAGGGGGACAGCCGCAGGTTAGACGCTTTCCTGAACCTGCTGGTCCTGGAGTCCTGCAGCACCGCCCAGAGGGAAGGAGGTCAAACTGGCCATGCCTGGGGTGGGCTCTGCAGTCCGCCCCTTACGATAACGCTTCATCACAACGATGACAATAATACGAATAATAAGAGTGTCAGATAATACTGACAGTGACACCAACAGCAGGTAATAGCAGTAATGGGATTGCTGCAGACTAGATTAAACCTCGAAAAGTTATTATGAAGTAATTATGAAGTAATTAGCAACTCAAGCGGTGAGTGAAGAGTCTGTGCTGTGATATGAGGGAGATAGCAGGGGGAGAGGGAGGTGGTTGAACCAAGGAGGGAGGCCTAACAAGGCAGGCTGCGGTTTTACTGCCGGACCGCTGTTTCCCCAATGGCTCCATTTTTCTGGGGGCTATAGCACAGTTTATTTGTACGTGGGTGTCTTTAGGAATGCATTGATGTGTATAACTAAGGATTTGTTCAGCCAGTGTCAGAGGAATCAAAATAATAGTCTACAACATCCACAACAACAGACAGGGACAACATTTCAGCCATTTGTTCACCGTTGCTCAAAGGTTTGGTGTTGTGTAACTGTTTCAAACATCAGCATCAATAGCATCCATGAGTAGTAGATACTACTTGAATAAGTGTGATTTTGAGTTCTGTAGAACATGCTGTAAACACTGAGTCTCGACCAGGAACACTCCAACTCTTCTGTTTTACTTTGAACGCGGATGTGGAAAAGTACATCACACGTTGAAATGGATTTTTGCACCACAGGCCATCTGTAAAGCTCCAAGTTGATGAATGCATTTATCAAGTAAGGGAACAGGCCATGCATCAAAACTTCCATTTAGAGGGGAAAGCTAAAAGAAAAGCACCCAGCAGTGTGTCATACTACATCAACACTCAGTTTGGTGTTAATTTCATGGACCACATGACTCACAATCCAACAGCAGGTACAGCCTGTGCCCCTGCTTGGTCAATGTCAACGCTCTACAGCATCCTTGACAGAGGCCCAGCATATACGAGTGAGGGAAAAACGTTGACGTAGTCGTCCCCTCTCAGCTTATTGGTTTGTCAACAACAGTGGTCAACATTGTTCCTTTAATTCACAAATTCTAAAAAAAAGTATGAGCCTTGTTCAGAATACATTTCCTTTTTCTTTTACTTCTTTGTTTGTACATTAATCAGTGCATTAAATGAGACAGGAGGAAGGAAGGTAACAATATTATTGGGGGGATTATTGGCTAATGCTTTGAATCTGCATTTCATTGTGAGCTCTGAACTTATTTATTGAGTAGCTTTTGAATGGCCTCTAGTTAGGTATTTAATGATTTCTGTGATTGTATTTTTCAGCATGCTACTTACCGAATGTACCAGTAACTGTAATTTTTTGATGCTGGATTTAATTTATTTAGTACACTAAAAATATCTGTTTACATCTGAAATCAGCTTTTTTAGTTACCAGGTAACAGATTTCTGTTTCATCAAAGCAAAACATCAAAACAACTTACATTTTTCGCCTCACACCTTCAATTTCCGTGAGTGCTCATAATTTTTTTTTTTACAATGCTTCTAACTTCACTAAAAAAAGGTGAAAAAAAATAAACTAAAGTTGTTTATGAATTAAAGGAACCAGGAGGTGCCGACTGCTTGACCACAACACCAGAAGCACAGAGGCCAGCAGCAGCCCCCACAGGGAGCAAGGGCAAGCAAACAAATCATCCATAGAAATAGGGCCTCTACAGAACCTCCACACACTTGATGGCCAGGGCAGAGCCATCAGGATCTGCATCTCCAGAGGTACAGACGCATGCCAGGCAGATAACCGTCCACCCTCTTTGGAAACCAAAGAGCCCTTTAACACCAAACACTAGACATTGGGCCATGCGTTACTGAACAAAAGAAAATCATTCACACAATGAATTGCAGGCAGCTTAAGGTCAGGTCTAATGTGCCGCTCATAAAAAGGTAAATAAAAGGTACTTGTCATGACAGCTAAAATAATCAACGAGAGACTCGTAATCAGTACAAAATGCTAATTTGATTGTACACCACACAAAAAAGAAAAAAATTAACGAATAAATGAAGCCTCTCAGACTGAGCATTGCTTAAATGCACCAACTGGCAAGATACGTATTGACTACTCACCTTGAAAGAAGTCATGACAAAGGCTACCGGGGCAACCAAAGAGGCCCCTTTCAACCCTCAACAATGTAGCTCGAGGGAGTCATCTTGGGTCTTCAGAGCTAAAACAGGACCTGAAGGTTCATCAGTCCCTGGGCAACGCAGCAGCACACTCTGTGTACATGCAGATATTCTCCCAGGCCTAAAGCCCCCACAGCATCCCAGCGGTGACGGCCCTCATCCAAGACCAGGATTAAAGCAGAGGGAGATCACACTAAGTACTAAATCAACCTTCTAGCATGCTGAAATGGTGCACATTCACATACTACTTCTATCAGTAGTCCTGTGAAAAAGTCTGACATGTGACACAGACAAGACCGGATATTAGACAACTTCCAAAACAAACCAAGAATTCAAGAATTCATAGCGTCTGGTAGGGGTTAGGAAGAAATCAGCTCACTCTTGTTTGTGATCAGGGGTTAGGAAGAAATCAGCTCAAAACACTGATTGACAATCACATTTCACAACTAATATGACCAAGTCCTAATCAACAATAGTAAATATAAAGGTCATTGGTTGGCTCATATCGGTAAATTTAATCAAATATCCGCAATGCTTCCAACTGAATAATCAAGCAGGAGGTGTCCTTTTCAAATATACTTATAAGGTTAAAAATGTATGTTTGACAGGAAGTCTTCAAGTAAAAATAAAAAGGCCTGCTGATAGTGGCCAGTGTCTGTTACCAATTACAATAACTAAATTAATACATGAATATGTTGTGTTCATACATACATTGTTTGCATAAACACAACATATTCTGCCAAATCAATAACAAGTACAAGTTTTAATTCTTCTCAGTGATGAGGGGGGTAGGTGAAAGCGTAAAAGGGGGAGAGAGAGACAGAGACACAGACAGACAGACAGACAGACAGACAGACAGACAGACAGACAGACAGACAGACAGACAGACAGACAGACAGACAGACAGACAGACAGACAGACAGACAGACAGACAGACAGACAGACAGACAGACAGACAGACAGACAGACAGACAGACAGACAGACAGACAGACAGACAGACAGACAGACAGACAGACAGACAGACAGACAGACAGACAGACAGACAGACAGAGAGAGAGAAGAGAGAGAGAGAGAGAGAGAGAGAGAGTTGTGTTTACACAACCCTGTGATTCAACATGATTGCTTCGAGCGTTTCCTTTAAATTTCTATTACAATTCAATTTTGGTTTTGGCTTCCTACTGAGAACCGCCCATTGTTTGACCTATCCAATCAGTTTTCCTCGTTTCAAAATACAGTTCTCCACTCAAAGGTTTATTTACGTGCAGAACATGACAAGTTTACTGTTGAACTTTAGTACAAGGCCCTATGTGTGGGCACCATATTTAAGGCATTGTAAGATGTGCCTATTGGTAATGTACAATGCACACTATTGCATTAGTTTTAAAGTAAAAAAAGGTTAGTTCAAAATCCAATCATTGCACGTGTAGTCTTTTTTCTGTTCATGTTGTTTTTCCAGTGCTCATTATAAAGCTGTATGGAGCCAAAAGCAATGCTGATAACAGAATTCCCTGCAATCAATACTGTCACAGTACTGTATTACGTTGTCACAACATTATGTTCCCCACATCCTTTCATTCTGCTTCTTTCAGTTTCACTCATTGGTTTCACTTTCACTTTCTTTATCGGGATCCTTCATCCACAGTGCTATCATGGTATATGAGGCCCTATGACAACTTTCTATGAGCAGCAGCAAAGTGATGGCTCAGCGCTCCACAGAGGCACCAGTGGAAATGTTTGCAGTACTTAGAGAGTGAATACCGAATCATTCATGTGCAAAGCACAGAGCCCCTGACTCAAACCTGAGGACAAAAGCACCAAGCGCTGGCTGCACAATATTGACTATGGACCGGAAAACATTTCAGCTGTCCTTGTTTCACTTATCTCGCCTCTCCAACGTGGTTTCTGTTTAGATGGAGTTAAGGTCGACTGTTCCCAGGTTCATTTATTCAATCATTTATTAATGATAGGCAACATTGTGTGGAAGGAACATCGATGACGACCATAAAATACTAATAAGATAGGTTGTTAAAACACCCCCTGTTTTCACAACTTTGAAGCAACGTCATGGAGACTTCTATCGAAATGAACATTTACTCAGCTCAAAACGAAATGACAACATGTCAAGATTTTGTTGCAGTATTTCCTTAAAAAGGAAGATGATAGGCTTTTGATAGACTTTGATTGTGATCATATCAGAGTTGGCAACCATTTCAGAGCCACCCTAGATAGATGTATGTTGTCCCTTCCACAACCAGACACTGCCTGGCGCGGTACTCTGTGCCTTGTCAAGTGTGTGATATGCTTCAATTTGAAGTTCTGCCATACCAAACCAAAAAACCCACTGACTTCCTCCACACAGCACCTACAGTATGTGATATTAATGCTACCAGGTAGATTGCACTATGGCACTCAGGCGACCCATCGATTGGTTGATGAGTAGGTTGAATTTAAGTTGACTACTGTGGTCCCTACATCCTAATTTAATTTAGAATTAATTGCAAAAGTAAAATACACAATGGAACATATGAATTATGGTGGACATTGGAGTATTATTTAAAATGTAGAAATCTCCTGAAGAATAGCAGTTACTTGGTATTTCAATGAGGCAACTTTTCTCTCCAGTGAATGCAGTTTGTCCTTGGAGATGGTCTCACTTTAAAAGAACAGGATCAAATGCCACATCCTCTTTATTTACAGGAAAGGGCCAGCATCGTCTTTCACGCATGCATATGTAACGGATGCTGCTGCCGTGCCAGACTGAGCATAGCGCTTGGACGTGTCCTCCCAGGCCCTAGTTTGACCGTGTGTGAAGAAAGAAAACCAGCCCAGCACAGCTCAACTCAGCTGAGCTTCTCACTACACAGACATGAAGGGGTGCTCTGTGGGGGATGCAGGGGGTGAACTGGTGAGAGCTATAGTATGCTTCCAGACTCTACCTTCGCAAAAACGGCCAACCACAATTTTAAGAGTTAGAAATAGGTTTCTAACTAGCATCTTTAAAGAAAAACACAATTTTTCATTCGTGCCAAAATAATGAGAAATGTTGATTCATTTTTTAACAGTAGGCCTACTGCAGCTCAAACCTCAATTCTTCTGAAAAAAAATCTTTTCATTGCATAACTTTTTTGCCTCCAATAATACAAAAAGATTTAAAAAAAAATGGTTTATTGTAGGAACACTGCTCACCACAGGTAACAGAGTTTAGCTTAATGAAAAAACAATGCAAAGTTCACTCAATATTGGCGAGGTTATCGGTGGGACTAAAAGTGTGCACACAAATGTGCATCAAATAAACAGCACAACCATTAAAGAAGAAATCCATGTAACAAGCAGTGACGCATAAACCATGAACCTAAACACCATGACACCAAACAGATCAGCCATGGTGCATTATGTTACACATCCAGACCATAGAGCATAAATAACTCGACGCCTACTGAGTCGATTGACTTCCATGGTATTCCAACGCAGCGTCTACCAGGAGATCGTTGGCATACTAATGTGTTTGTGAGGAGGACGGCGACATGTCAGCGGCTCACGGCGCTCTATTTGTTAGCCGTAAGCCGTGCAGTTTGGAAGGCAAACAAAAAGGCAATTCCAATAAAGCGCGAGAGAGAAAGAAAAATATATATTTAATTCCCGCTTCAAAAACAGAGGATGGAATGGACGAGCTGGGTTTTTAGGGGGCTTGGAACATCAGCGTACCGCATTGTACTTCAAGTCTGTCTCGCTCCTTACTGCCAAATCTCTCTCTCTCTCTCTCTCTCTCTCTCTCTCATTCTCATTCTCTCCTGCTGCCCTTCAATCTTTCCCTTGCTTTTTTTCTCCCTCCACTTCACTCTTCTTTTTCCTAACCTCCGTTTCTTCCGAAATCTCTTTATCACAAAGGAGATTTCTCTGCATAATCACAAGTGGTATTGTGGAAGGTCAGAGAGGACGACGGCATGTAAGTGGTTTATGAGCACCAATCTCGCAAAGCCCAGTGCCAACTCTCCCTGCCGGATACAAAGCGGAGAGGCTTTTGGATAAGGCCTGTTAAGGCACAGGAATGCACACGTTAGGGTTGAAGTTTTAGGACGAACAACTACAGTATTTAAGAGGCCGAGTGAAACATAAATCATTTGTTGTTTGGTTATTGTAAAAATAAGGCATGAAGATGCCTTATTGTCCCTTATACTCTCCAACAATGGAGGAAGCAAACTTTTACTTAAATAGGTATATTAAATCTTGGCTTACGCAATTACAAATAGCTTCCGACTACAATCGCCTCATCAAATGTTTGCGTTGGTCGTACCACGGGATCAGTCTCTATCCTTCCTATAACTCCTTTTTTTTATCCGCATTTTGTTTGATTGCAGAGTTGAAACAGAGGGTAAACTGCACTTTTAAGATAACACATTTGAGAATAAAATCAATGCCAGATGTTTTCTCCCCTTCTAATGAAAGTAGAATGCCAATTCCTTCCTTATTTGAAACATTACAAGATCCCTCAGGTGCATACAGGTCACCCATTCAAATCTTGTAAGAATTTAGTTATTAACCTAGTTTTACCCTTTGGCCAGTTGGGTCCGTTTAGCCTGGGCTAGCTGGGGGAATCGTTAAGCCCTGGGCTAGCTGGATCGTTTTAGCCCTGAGCTAGCTGGATCGCTTTCAGCCCTGGGAATAGAATGGTTTAATCCTGGATCTAGCTTGGCCTGGTTCCTTAGTCTTCTAGCCTGTAGTTTAGCCAGGGGTTTAGTCGGCATCCTGTAAGGACAGGATGCCGTGGGATAGATGGGGAGGTTGCTATCTCAAACATTTTCAGGAATGAGCTTGTAAGGGCTAAGCATAATCAATTTGATCGGGATTCGATTTTTTAACGATTTTAACTAACTAAATGTTTTTACTAAACGTTTATAGAAACACTTGGAATACATATTAAATTATTTTAGATTTAACATTTATTTATGACCATTTTGTGTATGTTTTTAAGCAAATTTGGAAATTTCTCAGTTACAAAGTTACATAGCCTACTGAATAAATATCAAAGTTAAAACTCAAAAAATAGTAGTTTGAATAATCTTTGATTTCAAATTGACCAACATTTTCCGAATCGAGCAACCTATGAAGCCTTGGTTAAACTATCCTCCCAGGGCAAGCCTGGATTTCCAAAATGTACTGTCATCCAAGCAGAACCTGAACTTCACTGTCGTACACCGGAATTGAATTTCGTAC
This sequence comes from Melanogrammus aeglefinus, assembly GCA_900291075.1. Taxonomy (NCBI): domain Eukaryota; kingdom Metazoa; phylum Chordata; class Actinopteri; order Gadiformes; family Gadidae; genus Melanogrammus; species Melanogrammus aeglefinus. The sequence goes on along the minus strand of OLKM01004979.1, from coordinate 207 downwards.
TGCTTGCCATGTGCTTATCTGTTGCTTGGCTGTTCTAGCGTGCCATTTTTTTTTATCTCTGCTGCAGAATATTGAACAGCCAAGCCAAGAAGGATTAATAAATGGATTAGACATTAACATCCAAACCAATTAATAATAACCACTGTGGTGGGGAAGGGAAAGGTCTCCCTGCCCTTATTCATCTGATGATTAACATACCTGTCATTT
>OLKM01004978.1:7500-17500 GCA_900291075.1 Melanogrammus aeglefinus | reverse complement strand
ACACACACACACACACACAACATAACACACGACACACACAACACACCAATCACGCAGCTGGCAAACGTACTGCGGGCTACAGCGGTAGCCCCGTATGCCGAAGTGGAGGTACAGGCACAAAATATGAAACCACGTTTGACATTAAAGGCCCTCATCGGGGTCCTAACACAAACAGAGCACAGATACCTGACAGGGCCATTACAAGTGCACTGAACAGACCTCCGCCGCCGCCGCCAGCGCTACGTCTAGTAGCTAAGAGACAGAGGCAACACACACAATAACAACAGCTAGGTGAGCGACACAATACCGCCTGAACTCATGTGTAGCGTTCACTGACAAGTCTTGTTGTGTCCGATGGAAAGCCTCTTCACTGAGTCTGACCCTATGCACTGACCTAAAACTATAGCAAATCAAGAAAGACCAAAATAACTTCTTACTTCAAAGTATAACCAAGGTTGATTCTTGGTCCTCACGATTATAGCAACAAAAGAAAAAGGCCCACAGGCACACTGTCCGCCAACAACGCATAATTGGAAAATGATTGGACGGGACCGGTTTCGTTGAGGATGACCAGCGCAGGCATAACAAGTCGAGCCATGACGTGGTGTGTTTGCATTGGGCTCACGGGTCAACAAAAGCAAACACAGATGCAACGTTAGACTCGAGGTTTCGACAATTACCACACATTACCCTGATGCTTCGCAGGGACTCGCTTGTTTATGAGGTAATACACAGTTTCACATGCTCTACCGGCACGACTCGGCAATCCGGCAGTCATTACGGCGTTACCGAGCGAAACAACAGACAGAAGGCTGTCGGGTCGCGGCAGGACTCAGTGTTTCCTGGAGAGTTCTTGGGTCATTTTTTTCGGAACCCGGAGCCAACGTGTTAGGCGCCGTGCGCTCAAGACATGGTCAAACCACAAAGCAACAACCTAGAAGAACATATACAAAACTATTAAGGAGGGTTTTGATTGTAAGGGGGGATTGAGTGGAGCAGATTCTAGTAGAAGTACTAACAGTAAAGAAATCATATAACAGTGTTTTGATTAGAAGAGGATACAATTGAATGGATAGAGTATGGATAGAGTTCAAATATTTATATGTAAGAATCGAATAACGAATAGAATTAAAAAAATGTAGATAAATGTAGATGAGATACATTGAATAGAATATAACTTTTGAGAAAATAATAGAATGGATACCATAACATCCAGCAGTCTCTTCTTTGTATGCATGACAAAACCATACAGTAGATGGCGCTGTAATGCTTCATACAGTCTCACAATCAATAACTGGATCAGTAGCTGCATGCTCAATTCCCCCCATATCACTAGCTCAGCATATCTGTTGTGTCTTGTTGTGATCTTGCGATCAGCACTTGCAGGAGAGAATAGATTATTAGAATTTGTTAATAGAACAGTTAAGAGAAATAAAAGGTGTCATATGTAAGGATATGTCATCGCGAACACACACACAAACACACACACACACACACACACACACACAACAAACAAAAATACACACAAATGTACACTGAATTTTTTAAAGATGCTTTGCCATTCTGAGAGACTTTGACCCCGGTTTGGGAACATACATGCCATCCCTGAAGAAATAGATTTTGAGAGGAAAGGGGTGGCTCTAAACAGGTGACAAAGATAGGGTCTCTCTCACTCCCTCGCCCACATACTAGACACACACCTGCTTTGTGCCCCTCTCACTCCATCCGTCCTACTTTCTCTGATCGTTTCATCTAGAGTGTCTGGTCTGTGAGTCATCAACTGCTCCTTAAGTTAAGTTAATCAGCTCTGAACGAGGAAGTAAATAATCTTTAATCCAAGAACATATTTCCCTAGCAGCCATATTGGTTCTATCTTGGGCCTGAAATCTAGCTGGGAAAGGTAACTGAATGTTGTATTTATATGATAGAATTTTGAATGTCTGCAAGGTAAATACATTGAATTTATCATGTCACATATCTGTGGCTGATATATGTTAGAGGAGGAGCCCTGAGCCTGGTTCTGTTGCCGTGACGCGCCCTATCTTGGAGCGTTTGTGTTGTCATGACAACAGCCAAACAACAGCAACAAAAGGCTGGGGTTTTGGATTTGCCGATAAACTTGTTTAGCTTAATGAAAATCTATTGAGCTGCAGTGAAACAATATGGAACCAGAATCAAACGAATTAGTCTCGATAAAACCTGTTAGATTTTGAGTCCAACACAATCCCCTTGCTAACCACAGTTTTGCTTTATTGATGTGTAAGTAGTGTGTAAGTCTGTGTGCAGGAAACAGCTTTCCTGTTTCCTGTTTCACTCTCACTTTTGATTGAGGGAAGAAATAATTGACAGAGAGACACAAATGCAAACACACACACGACATAGCCCTGGGTATTATGGTTAAGTGTAGATTGCAAAGGGATTTCCTTTCCGTACCACAACAATAACGCTTGGTAGAGTGTGTGTGTGTGTGTGTGCGTGTGTGTGCGTGTGTTTAGTCTATAGACGCTATCTATGTGTGTCATTGACCAGCGGGAAGGAACTGACTGAGTAAACATCAAGTCCTTACTGCCTGATAGCAGCTCTCACTATCAGCCGCGCCGCAACATAAACCCACACACACACACACACAGCACACCACACACACACACACACACACACACACACAACACACACACACCACCACAACACACACACACACACACACACACACCAACATCACGTCACACACACACTCACACAAAACTGGCAATGCAAAATGTTTTTTGTCCCCCCCTTCTAGATTAGGCTGCTACGCCCTACCCGTTGATAATTTCTATGGCATGAGGGTCAGAGTCATCATAATATTTAAAAGGGATAAGTGGATTAAGTGGCCCAATGTTTTGCAGCTTAGGTTGCAAGTTAAGCACATTCACGAGGAACCTTTTTTTTATCAGAATTGGCGTGGTAAGGTGTCAGCTTGAAAATAACCAGAAGAAGTGGCGTCGCGGCATGCACGCTTTCAAAAAAAAAAACGTCCATGTTGATAAAGAAAATAAACCGAGGCTGGAATGTGGGTTTGTTTAATGTCTGGTGTCGAGTTGCGTTTTAACAGCCTAACACTTCTGCCCTGCCCCACACGTGTAACATTTCCCCCTTCTGTAACGCAAATATCCTGCTTCCTCTCTCCCAGCTCTCCCCTCCCTCCGTCCGTCCGTCCATCCCTCACGAGCAGAGGACTTCCTCCTCCTCCGTCTGCCCGCTCTTCCCATCTTCTTTTCATATTTCTTTCTTTCCTCCACCCTTCCCCCATTTCATTCTTGTCCTCCGTTCAATCCCAGGTGATTCTATTTATTCTATTCCTTCCATGCATACATACTGCCCTTATCTCCTCCCCTCCCATGTCCTCTCCTTCACCCTCCTTTCCTCCATTCTCCTCCCCAACGCCTCCTCCTCTCCTCCACCCTTACCCCTCCCATCTCTCCTCTCCTCTTCCCTTCAACTCTCCTCTCCTCTTCCCTTCAACTCTCCTCTCCTCTCCTCTCCTCTCCTCTCCTCTCCTCTCCTCTCCTCTCCTCCTCTTCTCCTCTCCTCTCCTCTCCTCTCCTCCTCTCTCCTCTTCCCTCCTCTCCTCCTCTCTTCTCTTCTTCCCTCCTCTCCTCGTCTCGTCTCCTCTCTTCTCTTCTCTTCCCTCCTCGTCTCCTCTCCTCTGCTCTCCTCTCCTCTCTCTCCTCCTCCTCTCTTCTGTTCTATTCTCTTCTTTTCTCTCCTCTCCGCTTGTCTCCTCTCCTCTCTTCTCTTCCCTCTTCTCCTCTTGTCTCCTCTGCTCTCCTCTCCTTCCTCTCCTCTCCTTCCTCTGCTCTCCTCACCTCTCATCTCCTCTCCTCTCCTCTCCTCTCCTCTCCTCTCTTCTCCTCTTCTCTCCCCTCCTCTCAAGGTATTATGAATGTTTTAAAGGGCCTGTGACCAAGGTACACCAAAGGTGTAGAGAGTAATCAGACATGGCACCAGAGGCCCATTACTAACTGATGGAATCTATTTGATTATCCAGTTAGCGCTCATTCCCAGCAGACAGAAGGAGCCAGAAGGATTATAAGTATGAGAGAAATGAAGACAAGAATACCAGCCAATCAAACAGGCAGAAGTATTCTGAGAGCATGGCCAGGGAAACATGACCATTTATAATATAGACTTTTAGGTTTTATTCACGCTAAATTGAAATCTTTAAACTCTTTCAGTGAGCCTTTTTGTCCAGGTGATATTTAGAGTGAAATCTTTGATCAAACTGAACGGCGACAGCGTGAGGGAAGAGGGGTTCTAATTGCTAATTGCTAATTAGCGGTATCCGGTTGTCTTCCATTAAGGCCGGTGTGTGGAGGTTAAGCGGGGCTATGCACGGCCGCTGAACCATCTCTAAGCGCTTCAATTAGGGAGCAGCTCTAAAAGGTTTCAAAGCCCATCGGAGCAGAGCCCCCTATTCACACCTCCTCGGAGACGGTTGCCATGGCCACATCACACGGCGAAAAAGGTTCCAGAATAGAACGTAGAAAATACCGAAGCAGAAGGGTTGTAACTCTCTCTGTGTGTCAGCAAAAGGGGAAGCCTTGCTCCAGGAAGTACCCCCAGTCCCCCAGGAAGTGGCCAAGCGGCCTCCTGGTTTGTTTCCTAATGGCCGCCGAGGGAGAAGCAAGGGGGGGGGACGGGTGGGGGACGACATAGACAGACTTGTCGGGAGTGCTCATCCATTCAGCAGAGGTGGAGAATTCATTTGAACCTGCCCCCGAGACGCGGTTCCTTTATGGTTGAGGAGGAGGAAGGTGGAGGAGGGGGGTGGAGGAAGAGGAGGGGAGGAGGTGAGGAGGGGGTGGAGGAAGAGGAGGGGGAGGAGGTGGAGGAGGGGGAGGAGGAAGAGGAGGGGGAGGAGGTGGAGGAAGAGGAGGAGGAAGAGGAGGGGGAGGAGGTGGAGGAAGGGGAGGAGGAAGAGGAGGAGGAGGGGGAGGAGGGAGCAGTGGGGGTTCCTGCGGGAGCGATTAAACACAGTGTGTCGCTGCAGGAGAGGTGGATGAGGTTAAGTGGACGAGCTGAACACCAGACACTCCAAGAGGGATGACAACGGTGACAAACGGCCGCGCGGCCCGTTAAGGGTCCCACCGTGCTGCAAGACGCATGCACCACCGCCGTGTGTGTGTGTGTGTGTGTGTGTGTGTGTGTGTGTGTGTGTGTGTGTGTGTGTGTGTGTGTGTGTGTGTGTGTGTGTGTGTGTGTGTGGTGTGTGTGTGTGTGTGTGTGTGTGGGGGGGGGGGTGGGTGCATGTGTGTGTGTGTGTTTGTGTTTGTGCGTGCGTCTTTACACATTTGTTGTTGCAGCTAACAGTACATGCATCCTAGCCAGTCACAAAACGGACACAGGCACACACATACACACACACACACACACACACACAACACACACACACACACACACACACACACACACACACACACACACACACACACACACACACATACACACACACACACACACACACACATACAGGCACACACATACACACACACACACACACACATACAGGCACACACATACAGGCACAAACACACACTCACACTCAAACATACGCACGCACACATACTTATAGATAGACAAATACGGACATGCACACACACACACACGCACACACACACACACACACACGCACACACGACACACACACACACACACACACACACACACACACACACACACGCATACACACGCACACACACACAGAACATCAAGAATGATTTTTAAAAGAGGGAGCAAGGCCCTGACGACCAGCCTGCTTCGCCGGTGACCTCATGGATTATGACATCATGAGGTGGGCTTGATTTACGCCCCTGCTCCGGCTGAGGGGGCATATTAAAGCTGTCAGGCCCGGGTGGCGTTATAGGGCCTCCTGGGAAGGAACAGCCATGGGCTGATCGAGGAAGACGAGAAGAGAGAGCGGGGGGGGAGAGAAAGAGAGAGGGAGAACAAGGAAGAGAGGGCAGAGGGAAGGGGGGGAGGAGGAGAGAGGGGGAGAGATAGAGGAGGGAGAGGGGGGAGCAGCAGGCAGGGAACACAGGGAGGAATGGACGACTGAAGCAGGAAGGAGAGATAAAGTAAAGACAAAGGAGTTCAAAGGAAGGAAACCGGAAGAGGACAAGAAAGGAAATGAGAGACTCGAGGAGCACTCCCTGCCCACCCGCTCCACCTCCCCACCCGCTCCACCTTTCCTCCCTAGAGGAGAACACACACTTCAGCTAAAAACTCAAGACCTCCATGTCTGACCTTGAGCGAAGGCCACAGTCCAGACAGGATAGGGACAGAGCCAGGGGGTCATGTGACCCGCGCGTCGCGTCACCCAGACCTGATGGGATCACTTTGACAAGATTCTTGAAATAAAAAAAATCTCAAATCAAACCAAAGCAAGTGTGCGTTTCTTTGAACGAAAAGCATGAAGGGATGCGCAGTAGAACATGTGGTCATATCTCAGCTGGGTCCGTTTAAACAGCGCGAGCGATAGCACAGCGGCCATTGGACAAGATCGCAGAGCGAGAGATGGAAAAGTAGAGAGAGAGACGGAGGAAGTCGTGATGGAGGTGAAGAGAAGGATGGAAGGAAGGGCGAGTGTTACTGAGGAGGTGGAGAATGCAGAGAGACAAAGAGAACACAAATAAAATAAGGCAATGCCATGGCGGCGTGAGTGGAAAAGATGATTGGATGCATATCAAAAAACCAAGGAGAGTAGAGGACACACACACACAGCATGCACACACACACACACGCACACACGCACACGCACACGCACATGCACACGCACACACACACACACACACAGACACACACACAGGCGCACAGAAAAACTCACAGCCATGGAAAGGACACGCGTACACACATGTGCACACACAGAAATGGCGTGCACAGCACCCACGAAACATGGCACGCACACGCGCACCATTTTGTTGAGTGTATGATTAAGTGTAAGGTTGTACGAACCATTAAGTTCATAATCAAGTGTATTGTAGCAGATTGTAAAGAAAGGTCACCCTCGCTCTCTCTCTCTCTCACTCCTTCTCTCCCTCTCTCTCTCTCTCGCCCGCGCACACACACACACACACACACACACACACACACACACACACACACACACACACACACACACACACACACACACACACACACACACACACACACACACACACACTCACACACACACACACACGCACGGTAATTGTGTGTTTATGTACTTGAGAATGGTCAGAGGTCATATGTGGTTATAGGTGTAGATATTTGAGCTTTGTGATATTGAATTACACAATGAAAATAGATGGATTCATAGAGCCTGCAGAGAGATGCTATTTTAGCCACTTCAACCATATATTTTTACACCATGTTTCCATGTCATGGATTTTGTTGAACTTTTTCCCTACCGCAGCAAACCTCCGCAGAAGAGGAGAAAAACAAAGTAAATAAACAAAAAATCACACAAACAGCCCTGGTTGTTTGTCTGGCATATTTAAGAACGTTATGTTGACCGTTTTGCATGTGGAAAAAAGAACAATGTTTTTGTTGGCTGGAAGTGGACCAATCGTTGTCTAGACATGTTTGTTTTGTTGTGTTTAGTCCCTCTTTTCCCCCCCCATGTGTTTCATTATTTGTTCCTGTTCGTTCACCGTCCCCTCTAGGCTCCGGGGCCTGGCCAGAGCCTCAGGGCCCACCGCTTTCCCTTCCAAACCAACATGTCTCTGCGCTAATGCGCGCCAACGCAGATCTCCCTCTCCTATCTATTACTGAGCATCAGTGGGATCCTTCCCTTCGGTGTGTGGGACGCGTCTGCAGGTCCTTCATTGTTTGCTAGCGGTGCGTTCGACTGGAGAGTAAAAATCTGTCTCTGCTCCTACACTATACCGAGTTTCACTGGATTGGAGCTTTGGCTGCTTTTTCGGTTATTTAACAGCGATTTGAGTTTGGCACTTTGTTTTTTTATTTCATCCTACAAAAAAAAAAAAAAGTTGGTTTTGGAACTAAACTGGCCAGCCGTGCTCTGGGTGCTGGCTGGTGTTTGAAGGTATGGTTGAAATTTAATTTCCTTCCTAAAGCTGTCACGCTGGCACCTCTGTGGGTCTGAAAGAGGTCTAAGCTCAAAGACACTATAAATAAGTACCGCATTTGCAGTTCAAATATATTGAATATATGAAAATAGTCATTAATTCAGTTTAGAGTGATGGCCATTACATGCATGCCATAGGCTTGCAGTTGGGCCATTCAGCATGGTAACCACAGTCAAAGCATGAAGGCAAAGCTGTTCAGTGACACTGTGTGTGTGTGGTGTGTGTCTGTGTTACTCTGTGTGTGTGTGTGTGTGTGTGTGTGTGTGTGTGTGTGTGTGTGTGTGTGTGTGTGTGTGTGTGTGTGTGTGTGTGTGTGTGTGTGTGTGTGTGGTGTGTGTGTGTGTGTGTGTGTGTGTTCGATCTTCTGGATGTCCTGTAGAATAACAGTAAACATCCAGCAACCAGAGGGTCGCTGGTTTGATCCCCGTGCTCCAGGCGGCACCGTCTATGCCAGCTGTGATTGGCCAGTGGAGGCATGCTATTTTTATGATATCAAATTTCTGCCAAGTACCCTTTGAGTGGCCAATCAGGGCTCTGACTTCCCGCCAGAACTCTAGAGTTCGACTGACCCAAAGACCTCACCTCTATAGCACCATGAATATGCATGGGGTGTGTGTGTGTACGTGTGTGGCTGAGTGTGTGGCTGCATGTGTGTGTGTATTAAGGACAAATATGTTGTAAATTAGCAACTTCTGTTAATTCACAATAAACTTCTCTTTGGTATGAGTGTGTGTGTGTGTGTGTGTGTGTGTGTGTGTGTGTGTGTGTGTGTGTGTGTGTGTGTGTGTGTGTGTGTGTGTGTGTGTGTGTGTGTGTGTGTGTGTGTGTGTGTGCTTGTATACTTATTTATATGTGTGTTCTGTGTATGTGCGTACTAAGCCGAGATGAAGCAGACAGAGGAAGGTCACACACACACACACACACACAATCACAACCCCCCCCACACACACACACACACACACACACACACACACACACACACACACACACACACACACACATACCGTACATACAGACTGAGATGTTGTTAAAGTTTACATCAAACTGCCAACACACACACACACACACACACACACACACACACACACACACACACACACACACACACACACACACACACACACACACACACACACACACACTCTCTCTCCTCTCTCTCTCCTTTCTCACGCCTGTCTCTCTCTCTTTGCCCCTTTCAATCTCTCCACTCGCTGTCTTTATCGGAACATCCTTCCAATTCTTTCTTAGTGTTTCTCAATGTTACTTCCTCACTCATTTTATCACTCTCTCTTTCTCTCCCTCTCTTTCCCCCTCTCTGCTATAATTGTCTCCAAACACTGACTACGGGAAGACGTAAAAAAACGCATAAACGGGGAAAGAACCCTGACAAAACACAAAAGGAAGATTGCAGTAAAGTAGTAATAAATCCACAGGACCCAAACAAATCTAAAGTTAGCAGTTACTTTTTCCAACCCACAGGTTGAAGCTTTTTGTACTCAGCATGTTAGACATACATTTATCTTTATTTTTTCCAGAAAACAGCATAGAATTATGTGCTTGGGGAAACGTTGGTTGTTTGGCCGTATAAGGGCCTCAAGCTGAATCTACAGAAGGACAGCATGTAGGTTTGAACACGGTTATGTTATTTAACGAGAAAAAAAAAAGCATTTCTACAGTTCTGCTTAATGCCATGGAAAATCTTACTTGAATATCCTTCCAAAATGTTGCCCTTTTTTCCTTCTTTACTGAGTAATAATATAGAGCTCACATCCATCCCGGCATATAAAAGTACATTCCACTTCTTTTTTAAACTTTACCCTAAATGTATACATTTCCCAATGAAAAGTTTGAGTTAAGGGTTTCCCATGAAAGAGTAACCAGTAGGAACACTATAA
>OLKM01004978.1:0-2500 GCA_900291075.1 Melanogrammus aeglefinus | reverse complement strand
AGAGAGAGTAGAGAGAGAGAGAGAGAGAGAGAGATGTGAGAGAGAGAGAGAGAGAGAGAGAGAGAGAGAGAGAGAGAGAGAGAGAGAGAGTAGGAAGGGTGTGTTGTGCTATTTGCGGTGGAGCTCTGATAATGATTTTAAACGGTGGTTAGCCCAGATGGCACTTACTGTCTGTCGCTATCAGTATCTCTCCCCCCCTCTCTCTCTCTCTCTCTCTCTCTCTCTCTCTCTCTCTCTCTCTCTCTCTCTCTCTCTCTCTCTCTCTCTCTCTCTCTCTCTCTCTCTCTCTCTCTCTCTCTCTCTCTCTCTCTCTTGCTGTTTCTCTCTCTCTCTCTCCTCTCTCTCTCTCTCTCTTGCTGTTTCCCTCTCTCTCTCTCCACTGTCCCCTCCTCCTCCCCCCTTCTCTGTCTCCTTCTCTGCCTCCCCCATGTCTTCTCCCCCCCCCCCCCGCCCTCCCCCTCTTCAGCCCCTGGCCCCCTCTCTCTGTGTCTATCCCCCTCTTTCTGTCGGTCTCTCCGTCTATCTGTCTGGCAGGAGAAGGTGGGCTAGCAGATCGTTTACAGAGCCATCGTGAGCCGACAGGTCTAACCTCTTAAGAGGGTCTGCTGAGGGGTCCATTAAGTCTGGGAGCGTTGACACTGAGGCGTGCAGGGGGGTGGGGGGGGGCAGAGTAATGCTTCTATGGAACACACACACATTTAACGAACAGACCAGACTGATAGCCAACACTGTTTATACTACAGGGTCCAACGCATTGATTCAATGCAAAGCAAACCAGCACCAAGTCACTAAATCCTGCCTTGAAACACACAGTGTGTCCATGTCCATCTCCTCACAATGTAATAGGATCTCCAGCACACGTCACCTGCTGTCCATCTGTTTCTCCTTCGACCAGAGCGGACACTCACTCCGTCTGCAACGGATCGGACCACTGCTTTAAGTACCGCTCGGCCCTCTGAAGGACCGGCCAATGAGGACTTTATTTCAGATATATTTGGGAGATACAGCGGAATGCAAAAGAACGTTGTCCACTTCTTCTGCCTATCTGGTGGCTGCTTAGAGGCCTGAGTTAATGAAGCCTCTATTCGCCGCTTCACAGGGACAGCAGTTTGTCTGTACAGATGTGTCCTCACATCCGGCCGTGCTCCTGCCAACCAGTGATGTTCTTACAAACCAGTATGCCATGTCTGCAAACCAGCATTGTCCCTTCAAACCAGCCATCTTCCTACAAACCAGCTTGTCCCTGGCACCCCCCCCCCCCCACACCCAGTTCCTTAAAGGCAATCCTCCACCTGGCAGTAAGCCACTGATCCGTATCGCTTCCCTCAGTTGGTGGAGTAAAAGTTCGGCCAATCACACATCATCGCGCTCAGAGGCAATATCCTCGTAATTATATCACCACCCGTCCTTTGAAAAACTATGCACATATCGCATGTTCCATCAATCTCTGTCTGTTTTTCATCTCTTTCTGACTCAGTGAAGCAGGCCCGCGAGCACCCGGGATTATCTGTCAATCTCCTCTCCGCGACGCAGAGAGACCCGAAGCCGTGGTGTCACTTTAGTCGGGCGAACGGGCTGATCTACGGCTTCATTTAAAAGGCACTGAAGTCCTCCTCGCCTTCATCTCCTCCGACTCTGGGTCCATAAAACATCTAGGAGGGTTTAATAGTTGTCTTGTGCCCGTCTGGGTCTCCACACGAGACAATGCTTATGGTGGTCACGAGCTGGTTGAAAGGACCGGATATGACGCCAATCAAAATGATTGATTCAAATAAAGGAATGTGAGATGTGACTGATCAATATGGTACACATTTAATATGAAACAGAACAAGTATAAAAAACTAATAAGTAAAGAGGAAGTTAACCCAAATACTTCATATTCCTTATATATACATCACAACGCACTGAGTTTGATGATCATATTATTAAAGGAGATTACGCTAGATATGACTTTGTTCATCTTGGATCAGTGTGAAGAGAAACTGTGTGAACGAATAGTTTTTGAATGGAAAGCTGACAATGAGATGAATGGACGTACAGGTGAAACACACAGTGTGTGGCGTGAGTCGCCATTAAAGAAACTGCAATCTTTAAGACTCCAGCATTGTCTCTAAACCCCCGAACCTTGAAACTTAAAGAGAACACAGGGTACCATGTCTGTCTGAGTGTGTTGGTGAGGGTGGCTTGACTTTAATATCTCATTTTGGGAGCCGTCTTTGCATCCTGCGGAGCTGCTTGGCGTGGTTTGTACGTCTGGTCTTAGAGGAATCTCTGACACACATATGGTCACCTCATCTCTGCTGTACTCGAAGGCGGAAATGACAAGCAGACATCATGAATGGACGCACACATATTCATATGCACATTTCAATAAACTCACCGCATAGAAACAAACACACGCACATGCACACACACACACACACACACACACACACAATAAAATCCACTGACCCACACTGTCCAGTTCTTACCTCAACATCCATCTTCCTCAACTGTCAAC
>OLKM01004977.1:0-19052 GCA_900291075.1 Melanogrammus aeglefinus | reverse complement strand
CTATCAGGAAAACAGAGTAGCAGTAAAATTCCCTCAGGCTCGCATTCCGCTATTTCCCCCTTCTTAACCGTGTCCATAATTACCGAACGCCAACCGTTGCTTGCCGTTAAGGCTTTCAACTCCTTCGTCAGGAATAACATTTGAAGACGCGATTCCGCTCTGCTACCTTAAACAACGTTCTTATCACCAATTTTCCAGACTCCGTATAACATTCACTGGACTCCGGAACTGGCTGAGGTCGATGCGACGACTGGCGACCCAATTGGGTTTATTAATTGACCCCATGCGTTAACGCTGTCCCCTCAACCTTCCTATCTAATGTCACTAACCTCTTTGCTCTCCAACTGTCCCCGTCAGAACAGGAAGAGCCTCGAACGGGCCTCACCTTCATCCCGACACTCCTCCGAGTACGCGACCTACCTGTTAGAAGGAACCTACACACCTATCACCGACGTTTCTCTAAAAATCTCGACTATTTAATATAACACAGACTTTTATACTCACTTTACTTGCACCGTCCGTTGGGAACCAGCCATGGATAGTCACGGTCTCGACAACCCATACGCGATCTCATCATCTGGAACCTCCGGTGCCTTCCGTGACCTCCACCTGAACGTCTGTTTAGGGGAAAGCCAATATCACTAGCCATCAAACAAATCAGGCCCTCAAAAATTAAAATCTCGTCAGACGATCATTATTTAAACCGGCTGATAAAGGAAGGCCATAATTTAAATTCAGGTCGGACTAATTTACATTCTGAGCGACACGTCAATTAACGGACACCTATCTATTATCGCCCTCTCACAGCAACCGCATTTCCTGGAGACTCAGACGAATGTTAGGGTCTTAATCCATCAAATGAAAAAAGAACATCTTTTAGCCGCCAAACAGGCACACTACCCTCTACGCCCGCGAGCCTCCCTCGTGCAAGACTTTTTTACCTTCTTCCCAAAAATACATAAACCCCCGGAATTGGACTGTTCCATTCGTGGTCCCTCCGGGCACGTCCTATCGTCATGACTGCGCTCTGGGAATCCTATCACTTGGCAGAGGTATTGATCACTTTATAAGACCCTGCCCATACACATCCCAGTTCATATTAAAAGACACATATATCATTTGTAAATAAATTAAGAAATCTCACCGTCCCCGTTAACACCTTGATATTCTCCATCACGTCACTCCCTGTTACCACCAACATAGCACTCAGCTTGGCCTGGCAGGCAGTAAGAAAAACATTGCTTCTTCACCCGCCCATCTCGTCCTGACAACTTTATTTTAAAATCCTAAAAATACCCTCACCCGTCCACGATTTCCTCTTGATAAATCCTTTTTTTACAACATGCGGCTGCGCTATGCGGCTGATGGAAAGTACTCACCGGCTTCACGCGGATATCTACCTGCCACTGGAAGAAATCTGCCTTTCCTCAAATTGCCCGTGCGCCCTCTAAATACTTTCGTTTACCTCGATGATATATTGATTATGGAAAATCTGAAACGGATTTTAAAACCATTTTTCATTCTATCCTCAACTCACATCATCCCCGTATAAACTTAAACACACTCTCCATCTCCAACAGTCCCCTTCCTGTGACACCATAGTCTTTTTCACAGAGGCGAATAACGGACTGAAAAACACGGGCCACCAAGTTTATTTTTAAAGAAACGATCAGCTTCATTTATTATTCAACACAGCTACCATCCCGATCACCTTTTAGCTCATCATTAGTCTCAACCATCGCTATCACGTATCTGCTTCTCTTACCTCAGCATGTACGAGGAGGCCACCAGGACCCTTTTTAAAGCCCTTAGACCTCGCGGCTATTCCAATCGGGCCCTTTTCCTTTGCGGAACCCATTTTAAAAAGAGGGTGGGGCAAAGTTTGGGGGTAAGCCCTCTTCCATCGGCGACCCGGATCTTGCCTAGAAATGAAAACAACACAGAACAGAGACTTGATTTCCCTTTATTACCTAATTTTCACGGACAATTAGCCCTTCAACCAAGCCTTCAAAGAGCATTTCAACGCCGCAAACCTCCAAACCGTCCAACTCGCATCTTTTAAAGCTTTAACTGTACATACCGCCGTAATAAAATTTTAAAGATATGCAACACCTACGGCGCTCAAACAAAGAAACATACGTACAGCCTTGAACCTACGTTACTAACCTCAAATATATTTCTCCGGAACAGTCAGCCGCGCCCACATCTGGCAGCCTTCACCCCACTCTTCAGTGTAAGTAGATATAGCCATCCAGTCAAACATTGCAAGTCTTCTATGTGGGGGTGAGACAGGGGCAACCATCAAACAAAGATTGTACCACACACGTTTATCACAGTTCAAAAGGAACAACATACAAAACTGCGTTTATACCACTTCATCCACCTCATAGTCAACCAACTTCTCCTTATCCGGTCTGGAGACGATGCCAGCTTGGTCTTTTCTGCCAAACAGAGGAAAGCGCAAAAGGAGGTGATCCATAGACTTTCCTCCACAGCCCCGTTGGTCCTAAACGACAATCCATCCAGAACCATTCATCATCCGGCCCTTACCACCTCTCCCATCCCATCTCCAAAACCTAAACCCTCATCTCTTTCTAACCATAAACCACTTTTTCCTCAGAGCCATCAACATCCGTCCCCTAACCAACCTCTACCACACCCCCCATCTCCCTCTCTCCTAATCTTAACCCATCCCATATCACTTGATCATAACCTTCTCACCCTATCTCCTAACATAACCCTCCATTTCTCTCCCCTAAACCCCTACCTCCCTCTTCTAACTCATAACCACTTTCTTCCGAGGCACGGTTAACATCCGTCCCTAACCCTAACCTCTCCCACCCCCCTTCTCCGAAACATTAACCCCCATCTCCCTTTTCCTAATCGCTAACCCATTCATCTGTCACTTATTCATAACCTTTTCATCCCCATCTCCTAAAACGATAACCCTCCTATTCCTGCCTCCTAACCCTAACCACTTATTTTAATAATTTTATTATGTTTTATTCCTTTTATCTATTTTATGATGAGCCACAAGTTATTTGTTGTAATTGAATGACTTGGCCGTGGCCCCTCCTCTCTTCTTGATGGGGGATAATCACAAAGGGGAAACCACATAGTTAGTCTCCCATGCTACTGCATGACAGCATCCTGAGAGCGCGCTCTAAAACGCCCAAACCTAACCCTAACCCTGCAACCTCAACCCTAACCCCAACCCAAGCCCCAAACCCCAACCCCACCTAACCCTAACCCCTAACCCTGAAAACCCCTAACCCTAACCTCTAACCGCCAAACCCCAACCCTGTACATACCCTTACCCTAACCCCTAACCCCCTAACCCTAACCCGTAACCCCTAACCCAACCCTAACCCCAACCCCTAACCCTACAACCCAACCCATTGTTCTGAACCGAGAGGAGAAGAGTAGACCCGAAACCAGCGAGACACTTCTTCCCGTCGGCACACGCATTAATGATTTTCTATGCTAATTTTTTTAAAACACATCTATGTTTATCATTTCAACCCCAATTTTTGATGACAATTCCTGATCCATCATAACACCTGTGCCGCAGTTCATTCATATATGTCGGTGCCTTTTGAGTATATAACAGAACCCCGTACCCGGGAACCCGTCAATGAACTCCTTCTGTGACCCCTATCACGGTGGCTCCTTCTATTGCCGAATTTTTGTGATACCAATGTGTTGTTTTATTACCTAATTTCCAGTATTGCATATAGTACCTCTGAGACGTAATTGTGTTTATAATTGTTAATATATGTGTATATAATGGTCGGAACCTAGCGGCACCCGGAAGCCTTCAGGGGGCGGGACCGGAGGCGGTTCAACACTAATCCCATTGGCCTAGAACTCTACTATGTTGACTGAATGTCTCCACATGGTTAATCAAATCGAACCTGATTGGAAGGACCACGGACAAGTCGAAACGTTCCCGTTTTTTTTTCCCCCCCAAAATTTAAAAAAACATCTTTCGAATTCAACCCTTGAATCCTTTTTTAGCACATTTAGAACATAGTTAGCTTAGTATTTTTGTTTTTGTAGCCTTTATTTATTTCAGTTATGAGTGAGTGGACTGAGTCCGCTATGGCAGGCGCTTCGCCGCCACTCCAGATTCGCAACAGGCCCACCATGGGCGTTTAAGACTTCCATCTCCGGGATTATGGACGCGCTACTCTCCCCCAGACCGACGTCCACCATCAGAACCTGGTAATAGAGATCTTGGGATCAGAACCGCTGCGAGGTTTGAGACCGGACACGTGCACTTACCCCCTACAGTGAACGTAGGGAATTCTCTATACCTGAACCGTAACCCTAACCCCTAACCCTAACCCTAACCCATAACCCCTAGACCCCTAACCCTGAACCTCACCACAGTCCTCCCCAACATTACCTATCAACCTAACCCTAACCCCACCCCCTAACCCAACCCCTACCATACCCTAACCCAACCCTAACCCACCCTAACCTAACCCCTAGCCCATGTATAATTGGCCCCTAACCCTAACCCCTAACCCTAACCCTAATCCTAACCCCTAACCCTAACACTAAACACATAAAAAAAAAAAAAAAAAAATTGATATGAATTTTCAAAATTTAAAAAAAAATAAAATTTTTAAATATCATCAAAAAAAAAATTAAAAGGGTTAGGGTTACAGATGTACCCTAACCCCTAACCCTAACCACAGACCACCACCAAACGACTCAAAATGGCCAAAAACGTGCTCCTAGACACTTTCTGTCAAATTTTCACAAAATTTTCACATTGGAGTCAACGGTAGCTATGTGAAGGAAGTGAGCTAGAACTCCAAAACTTCGCATCCATGTCGATGGAGCTGAGAAAACCTTCCACACATTTTTATGTCAAAATTAAATATTGGGTAACACCCCTTTTTCCCGCGTTTAGTGAAAAAACTTCAAATGCGATTTTCTATACAAATCAAAAGCCACTAGCGTGGCCAAAATTTTGCACAAGAGGATCGCCTCATTATATACTTACCAACCATAGGAACCTTTGTTCCCACCGCCCCCTCCGTTCAGCTCCCGTGGAGGTCGATTATAGCTGTTTTCCCATGTTAAAAAAAGTTGCCACTAGGGGCGCCAAATTTCTAGGGGATGAAGAAGGGCCTAAGGGAAACATCTGGGACTATACTGAATTCCCATGCACCGCTCAAAAAAAAACCCGCTTCACTTTGAACTTTTAAAATCGAAATTGCAGTACCCCAAAAAACCGCCAGGGGCACCACATTTTTTGAGCAAGTCCGCTGGGCCTAGACCAGGGGTCGGCAACCCAAAATGTTGAAAGAGCCAAATTGGACCAAAAAAACAAAAAACCAATCTGTCAGGAGCCGCAAAAAATTAAAAGCCTTATATAAGCCTTATAATGAAGGCAACGCATGCTATAAGTGTCTATATTAGCTACATTAACCTACTATAAAAATGACTAGTAGCTACAAATGCATAGAATGAGCATTCAAAATGTTTTCAAATTCCTTGCAGCGCATCCTGGAGAGAATGACACACCACGTGACTACTATTGCTGCGCGACGGTGTAGTGCTTTAAGTTCACTTCTTCCGTTAAATATTAACTCGATTATGTTTCGTTTGCAAGTTGATGAATTATAGAGATATATAAGAAATCAGATTTTGATGTAATTTCTTTATGTTTGAGGATTCGAAAAAACAACAACAAATGGAAAGCGTGCATATACTGGCCTCCTGTCATTTCAGACTTCCCATGGGGAAAAAGAAATGCAGGCCTCTTCAGATCCTCAATAACACGATACAATTTGATTGAACTTTTCCGCCTTAATCTGGGGCAACAGACAGGAGTGCATATAAAAACGCAGCCTGCAGACTATATAAATATAAACAGCAGCCTTTTGAAAGATCAGCTAGGCAGATATAAAGCGAAAATAATACAATTTAAATTATTTTAATGTAAAATCACATGGATATCTGGTCCATTATCCTCTTCTCTGTTGGTTTTCTGGCAACATACACCAAGTAAGTCAGTGCAAATACATATATATTGTATTGTAGTGTATTGTGCGCAGCGGCATTCTGTTCTCTTTTGACACGCCACAATACAAAGCAGCCATCCTCACACCTGAGCAAACAAAACACAATAAAATTCTCTATGTATCATTTTCCAATTATATATTGAAAAATTCAGAAATCACTTTATTAAAAACAGACAGCTCTTTGTGCCTATGACCCAGTGCTTTAAGTGGAAAAAAAAATATTGTTGCTGCGGGAGGTATATTTGGTGCTCATGAAGGCCATAAGAAAGTGCCCGGTACGCGAGCAGGGTGAAAAATTGAGAAGTGCCAGTACTCCGTACCGGTGCGTACCGGCCCTCTAAAGCACTGCCGTGATCACAGTGTGATCTTACCGTTTATGAGTGGTGACTTCTGTTTCGAACTGATGTCCACTGACATGCTTGCTCAATATCGGCATGTAAGATGTTAACTTTAATTTTCAATGCAGGACTGCAAGCTATCTGTGAGTCGGGGTTCGGAGTAATGTGGATTTGATGTAGTCATGTTGGAATATCTGCTCGCACAGGTATGTTGATCAAAGATGGATTAATACTCCGAATGCAGTATCTCTTCATGTTCTATAACTGTCCAGGAGCGCATTCCATGTGTCAAACACAAGTTTCTCGGGTGTTGGAAGGCTTTGAATTTCGCTCCTTTGTGGCTTTGGGCAAGCTGGGCTTTCTGGCAAGTGACGTCTTTCAAGCTTGGCTGTCAGGGCTTTTGAACTTGAGACACCACACAGATCTTTGTCAGCTATATCGTGGCCATTTCCATTTTCAAGGTCAGCTTCTTGATTTACCCCTGGGAAAGTTGTTCAACCAAGGACGGGTCAATCTCCTGAGGGGTGTGACAGGGAAGGATAGTGTCATTTTTTCTCTTTCGGAACTCGCTAAATCTGCTTGGCAAATGCAGTTTGCTGCATATCAACGATCGCACAATGTAAATAATACACGTTGATTGTGGTGTGTGATCGTGATGGGCTTCTTTTTGAACTCTCTCAGGGAGGGGAAGTGAGAGTGCTCGCTGTACATCTCTGGCGAATACAGTCAGCTTGCGCTGAAGGACAAAAAACAGCTTCCCAAGCATTTGCAGTGCAGTGTTTCCCTGACACTGTGGAGACTTTTAATTCAGCGTGTTTTAGGTGACTTGTCATAAAGTGTGCAGTTTTTCAGCCACTCGCGTATCTCCTAGCTAGCGGGTAGAATGAGGTCTTTGCGTCTTTCCAGGAATGTTTTTTCCACATGTTCTAACAAGCAACAAAGCGACGCAAAATCCCTCACCCTGGACAGCCATCGGAACTTTGTTGTGTAAGCAGGAGATTCGGGAATCATTTTCGCCGTCAACTTCAATCTAGCAATGAACGGAACTGACGGTGGTTTAATGCTTTCGCAAATTATCTTGTTCACCATTTTGGATGACCAGATTCATCACCTCCATGCACTCCCGCGGGAATGTTTGTGCACACAGCTCGCTAGCTGCTGTTCTTGGCAAGTGGCAGATGCAGTGAATGCAAGCAGATTTCGATCCAACGCTTTCTGTAGCCAAAGTTACAAACCCCTTTTTGTGATCCTCTCTCATTACTGGGTGCCCATCTGTAGTCAGCACTGACAAATCAGGTGGTTGGTGTTTATTTCCATTGTCATTTTAAACACTTCAGCGCGCAGCCTCACATATTGTCTTCTCCCCCGCGTGTTTGGCCTTTCAGTGGTATTAATTCGATAAGTTCTTGTTGCGGCCCATCAGGTTACATACCTGCATAACAAAGCTGTCTGTTCGATATCGATTACATCACACGACTCATCACAGGCAATTGAGAATTGCTGGAGCTGGCATTAATGTCCCTGATTTGTTGATTGGTGATGTTACCTGCCATTTTAATGGCCCTTTCTTTCACTGTCTTTGCGGAGAGAGGCATGTCTTTAATTTTTCTGTATTATTTCGGTTTTGTTTTTGAAGTCTGAAAATAGTGTGCTCTGAATATTTGAGTGAGTGATGAATCCTTCCATGTAGTCACCATCTGTGAACGGTCTTTCCATGCTTCATTATCTCCCGGGTTGCAACAAAGCTAGCAGCAGTAGTGGAGTTTGGAGATTCAATCCACTTCTTAAATCTATCTTTGTGCTCCTCTAATTTCGCCAGAAGTAATGCAATCGCACTTTTTCTCTCACTCCCAACTGGGTACTCGGCTGCAAATGTAGCATGCCTTCCCTGGAAATGTCTTTCCAAATTACTCTTTTTGTTATTTGACAATTTTTCATGACAAAGCAAACATGCAGGCAATCCTTCCGCATTGGCAATGAAAGCAAATGATTCGGTCCAAGAACTATTAAATCCTCTGTTCTCCTCAGCTATCTTTCTCTTTTTACCTTTGGGATCCATGGTCCATCACACGCTAGCTGTTTTTTTTGTTTACAACAGCACCACGCCCACTACGCCGAGTGTGTAGCGGGCTATGACGCAAAACTTCGTTGACAGAAATGTTTTTTTTACAGCATTGGAAAATGTTAAGAATGTTTGTGTCATATTTGCCCTCTTACAGAAACTATATTTAAAAAAAAAAATAAAATAAAAAATTCAGAAATTTTTGAAAAAGCTCTCAAAGCTCCAGGGAGCCACTAGGGCGGCGCTAAAGAGCCGCATGCGGCTCCAGAGCCGCGGGTTGCCGACCCCTGGCCTAGACCTATCCGTGGATGATCGCCGAATTCCCATGCACCGCTGCATTCTCGAACTAGCTCAAAAAAACCGTTTTTCAAAAGTGGTAGATGGCTCTTAACCCTAACCCTAACTTTTCATTATTAGGTCTTGAGACCAACGCCGGTTGGTCCATGGGCCAAAGGAGAGCTGCAGAACGAAGGTGGATTTATAGGCTGTCCACCACAACCCCTCATGGCCTCAATGACGACCCATCTTTCCACTCCATTCGTCCAGGTCCTCACCACAACCTCCCCAACATCCTGCCTAAAAAAATAGACAGTCTTAATTCCTTACGCATATAACCTCTTCCCTCTCCCCTCTTCCTAACCCTAACCACCCTGCCATATTTTATTCCTTTTATTCATTTTATTCTTTTATGCATTTTTATTTCATTGATTTAATTGGTAGCAAAAGTTTTATAAACGTATTTGTAAATTTGCTTTGTTGCCCAGGAGCCTAGCTAAAACGTTTAAAAATTTATGCTTTTCCATATTTTTTGTATATTATTTGCTGCCTTCTTACCCAGTCACCTGTTTAGGCCAAACCCACTCCTGGTAAACTTTCCAGTCGACGACACCTCCTTCCTCCATTCCCGCGCCCTGGTGGATGACACAAGGCACCACCCATTGGCCTGAACAGACAACTTGTATGGACACCCTTCAACCCCCGCCCTGTTGGACGATGAACACGCAGCATACCCATTGGCTGAACAGACAACTGGATTGACACCCTTCAAACTACTTGCACTTCTTACCTTTTATAAAATGTTATTCTGTCCTCACTTTTCTTATCCTCTGACGAAGCCTAACCGGGTGAAACGTTAGGAACGCTCTCTCCTTCTCTGTGAATGCAGAATCAGTTAGTCTGAGGAACTGTTGTTTTTAACTTCATTGGAGTTTTTTTAACCTGGATGCACTTTACTTTTTATTCTTTTACTTTATTTGTTTTAACCTGCTTTTAAAACAAAGTTTTTTGCTTCTTGTTACTTGTTCAGCCTACATTTTGGATCAGATTAAAACTTTATACTTTTTTTAAACACCCTTGTGGAAATTACCTCATTCCCTTTTTGTTTTTTAATTCTCCTTCAAATGCTGTTTTTGGCTGGTGAGTATAGAACTTCTTACGTTTGTTCAGCTTTTTCAATATTTTGGACTTTGGGCTATAGGTTTACTTCTGGGTATGTTCTGTAAACCTCCATCGGGCCGGATCATCAACAAGCACTGGCCTACTTCCAGCTAAAGCCTACTCAACCGACGAACCATTGGGGAAGGCCGAGTTATGCTTAAAGCCTAACCATGCCTCCTAGCTAAAAACATTGCACCAGCTGACCGGACATAAATTCTTTGTTTATTGTATGGTTTTTAACTGCATTCTATTGTTTTAATCTCCATTTTTTTGCAAGCTATGGTTTTTAACCTCATTTCTATTTTAAGTTGATTTTAACATCTTTCTTTTATCCTTTTATTCTCTATGTGTTTCCTTTTTAAACTTAACTCCCAAACCCCCTCCTCTTTCTTTTAACAGACCTGGGCCTTTTTTAAATGGCTAATGATTTTAGAAACAGGTTTAGCCTATTGGGTAGGCCCACTCACCTTACAGATCTACAGAAACAGATAAAAATGACTCCGGTCGGCACGAGCTCTTCAACCGATCTAGACCCGAAATTAATTAAACATTATTTCCAGTTATTACAATGCCTCCACCATACAGAAATTCTAGAAGAATCAATTAGAACAGGTATCCCACCATTAGGGATGGCCAAGAAAGTGGCTCAACTCTCAGCATTTATTAAACCGGCGGCACCTGACGATCTGGTCTTAAATCAGATCAAAGATAATACATTGGAGTACATGATTATAAATTTAAAAACGTTAATACAACATTATACACTCACAATAGCCAAGATCCGTTCCCACCTGGGGCCCTTTAACAATGAGGCCCTCGACAGAGCCCTCCGTTGTGCCCACCAGCGTTATTGGCAGACGCCTTACTCCGTCTTCTCCATCTCCGCACTTCGGCGACTGCTGCTGTCCTGCCCCACTGCCTCCACTCACCGGCCTGCTCCTCTCGGACCTTGGGGCCTTTCACACGTCTTCCCCCAGTCGACCACAGACCCCACTATGGAACATTTTAAGCATCGAAACACTCTTATACTACCCTTCCAGGCCACTAACTATTTCCTCCCTTCTTACCCCTTCCAACTCTATTGGCTAACTCAACCCAACGTTTTCCTACTTCCACCCCTCAAACCACCCACCACCAGCGACCTAGCCGCGTCCCGCTACCCCACAACAGGCCCACACACGCTTACCCTCACCAGGGCCACGTCCTTCTTCCGGTCGTCCCACCGGTTGCGGACCCCCTCGGCACTCATTGACCCTCCTTGCGTCCTGGAGACGAACCTTTGGTTCTCCCACGCCGGAACCCGGAGGCCCCTAGTCCCCATCCCCACCTTCCTCATCCCCTAAAACCCAACCGACCACTTACCGGGCCACGTCCTCCTCCGGTTCGTCCCACCGGTGCGGGAACCCCCTCGGCAGTCCGTTGACCCCTCCTTTGCGTCTGGATACGAACCTTGGTTCTCCCATGCCGACCCGAGCTCCCAGTCCCATCCCCACTTCTTCATCCTCTGGACCCAACCGTCTCTTCCTCGCAGGTGCCGCGACCGAAAGCGGCTCTGTCCGTCGTCTTCCTCGCCGGCGCTGACCACTCTACCTCCTGGTCTCAGGCGACACACCACCCCTTCCACTACAGTGAAAAAGATCATCATTAACAAGAATGGTTCAATTCAGAACACTGATGCACTCACAGGTTTTGATGAGATTCACCCTTGCCCCCTCACTCCTCCTCTGACCACTCCTACGGTTGTTGCTCTGGCCCCAGTGGGGAAAGGTCCGAGTCGCCAAACCACGACTTCTCCTTCCCTTTTCTCGTCCCCTAGGCTTAGTGTTTCCTTCCACCAGCCCTCCATACATCCTCCTACAAACCGCAAAGCCTCCATGTGGTCCCTGCCTATTAGGAAAAACATTATTTTCACGGGCGACTCCAACCTGGCCCGCATCCCGAAAAGAAAGATGGACGACATCCAGATTGATAGTTTCCCAGGAGCCACACTAAGACATTTAACGGCTATCCTGCAGAAACATACATCTCCCAGGCCAGAACTAAGCTTCATCCTATTGTACATATCGTATTAAACAACTGCCCTGAGACAACAGACCTCCCATCAAAATAATTAAGGACACACGCACGTCTAATTAAGGACGGCCAGAGAAACATTCCCTCCGGGAGGCTCGTATTGTAAATTCCCCTGATAAACGGTTTTCTACAATCAGGCTATTCCGCACCCCAATCCGTTGTGTTAAGTCGTTCAATGACTTTGTGAGGGACAATATCGAGAGGATAGACTCACGTGCTGGCTTTCTCAACACCTGTCGACGCTAAAATTCCAGACTACCAATGAACAATATCCATTGGACTCCAAATAACAGGAATAATTTTATGCTGGTGATGGCTAAGTCCAGCTGATTTTAATAGCTTAGACCACCAAGGCACAGCGCCGTCCCCATCCGTCCTCAATATCTAACGTCACTAACCTTTCTGCTCTTCATCTGTCCCCTCAAGAAAGGAGATCCTCGGACGAGGCCCTCACCTTTCAATCGCGACATCGTCACTCCCAGATCGTGGACCTGTTGAGACGAGATCTACACACTTACCACAGACGGTTAAAAATTCTCCGATTATTTTCAAATATAAATACAGATTAAAATTTACTCCTTTTACCACTCCAGTCCATCCTGGGCAACGCAGCCTTGAAGTCCGTCTCGAAACCTAACGCCAGCTCATTGCTCCAGGACTACCCGGCTCCTTCCGTGACCTCCGACCTCGATGCCCTGTAGGGAAAGTACAAATACCAACGACCCATCAACAACAGGCCCTCCAACAAATTAAAAATCTCACACATCCTATATTCTAACCATAACCTCTTCCCTCCTCCTCCTCCTAACCCAACCACCCTGCCAATATTTTAATTCCTTTTAATTTATTTTATTCCTTTTATTATTTTATTTCATTGATTTATGGTAAGCAAAAAGTTTTATAACGTATTTTTAAATTGCTTGTGCCCGTGCCCTTCCTCACTCGTTGTTACACAGTAGTATGCATGGGAGACTAGCATGTCCATCCCGTGTGCTGCTGCATGTACATGGGGAGCGCCTAACCATACCTAACCCTAGCCCCTAACCTAACCCTAAAACCCTAACCCTAAACCCTAACCCTACCTAACCGGTGCGGACCACCTCGGCGGTCGTCGACTCTCCTGCGTCTTGGAGAACGAGCTTTTTGCATTCCTACGCCGACGCTAGCCTCCATCCTCCACCCTCGCTCTCCCCCAACCCCTGGACTCAGCCGACCACTTACCGGGCCACGTCTCCTCCGGTCGCCCCCACCGGTGCGGACTCCCTCGGCAGTCCGTTGACCCTCCTTGGCGTCCTGGAGACCGCCCTTGATTCTACCCACGCCGGACCCGGAGCTCCCCCGTCCCCATCCCCATATTCTTCGCCCATCTGGACCCACCGTCTCTCTCTCGCAGGTGCCGCGACCCGGAGGCGACTAATGCCCCGTCGTCTTCCTCGCCGGCGGCTGACCCTCTACCTCCCTGGTCAGACGACACACTTCCATTACAGTGAACAGATCATTATGTCAAGAATGGTTCAAGCCAGAACTTTGATGCACCCACAGTTTTGCCCTGGAAATTCACCCTTGCCCCCTCACTCCTTCCTGTGACCACTCCTACGGTTGTTGCTCTGGCCCCATTTTGTGGGGAAAAGGTCCGAGTTCGCCAAACCCGCTTCTCCTTCCCTTTTCTCTTCCCCTAGGCTTAGTGTTTCCTTCCACCAGCCCTCCATACATTCCTCCCTACCAAACCGCAAAGCCTCCATGTGGTCCCTTGCCTATTAGGGAAAAACATTATTTTTTCAACCAGGCGACTCCAACCTGGCCCGCATCTCGAAAAGACAAAGATGGACGACCATCCAGAATTGAATAGTTTCCCAGGAGCCACACCTAAGACATTTAACAGCTATCCTGCAAAAACATACATCTCCCCAGGCCAGAAACTAAAGCTCATCCTCATGTCTATCGGAATTAACCAACTGCCTAAGACAACAGACTCCCATTACAATAATTAAGGACACACGACGTCTAAATTAGGACGGCCATGAGAAACCATCCCTCATGGCTCGCATTGTATCCCCGATAACGGTATCTACTAGGCTATCAGCACCCACAAATACTTTGTGTAAAGTTCGTTAATATGACTTTGTGAGGGATAATATCGAAGGGGGATAGACTTCACAGTGCTAGCTTTCTTAACAAACCTTGTCGACGCTAAATACAGACTACCGCATGACAATATCCATTGGACTCCAAACACAGCTAATTTTCTGCTGGATGACTGGCTTAAAGCCGCTGGATTTAATAGCTAGACACCAGGGCAGCGCCGTCCCCTCCGTCCTCATATCCTAACGTCACTAACCTTCTGCTCTTCATCTGTCCCCGTCAGAAACAGGAAATCCTCGAACGAGGCCTCACCTTCATCGCGACACCGACACTCCAGATCGTGAACCTATTTGAGAACGAGATCTACATAATTACCACAGACGGTTTAAATTCTGCGATTATTTTAAATTAATACAGATTATTTTTAACTTACCTTTACCCACTCCGTCCATCTGGAACCAGCCTTGAAGTCCGTCTCCTAAGCCTATACGCCAAGCTCATCGCTCAGGGACCTCCGCTCCTTCCGTGACCTCCGACCTCGACGTCCTGTAGGGGAGTACAATATCACGACGCCATCCACAACAGCCTCAACAAATTAAAATCTCATCACAGATTAATAATTAAACGGCGTATAAGTGAGGACAAATTGTAATACAGGACCGTACCGAATTACATCTTCGGAGGCGACACGTCCAACTCATGACCCGGTCACCTAAATCGCCCTCTCACGAATCCTATGTAGCCTTGAGACACAAACAATGGTTAGGCGCTTTAATTGACCAAATTGAGGGAAAAACACCTTATCAACGCAAAAACAGGCTCATTACCTAATCGGCCAACGGATCTCCCCTCGAGCGAGATAAATTTTTACCTCCTCCGCCCAAAAAATACATAAACCCCAGAACTTGGACCGTTCCATTCGTTATCCTCAGGAGCCCTATAGTCGCGACGTGGCTCCGAATCATATCACCTGGCGGAGTTCACTAGATTACTAACATCAACTCCTACCCACACCCACGCCGAGTTACCCTCAAGGACAACCTACAACATTTGTAAACAAAGCTAAAAGAATCTTACCGTCCCTGATAACAACTTTTATCTTTTCATATCGACGTTGACTCCCCTGTAACGAACATCGACACTGTTCGCTGGCCTCGATGCTGTGAAGAAAGCACTGGCTTATCACCGGATCCAATCTTCGTCCCGACAAACATTTATTTAAAGTTTAGAAATTAACCCTTACCCGCAATGACTTTTATTTGATAAGCCTTCTTCACTTCAAACATGCGGAGCTGCGCAATGGGAAGGAAATACTCACCGGCTTACGCAGACATCTACCTGCAGACTGGGAGGAAATTCCCTTTCTTAAAATGCCCGTCACGCCCCCTAGTCTATTAACCGTTATCTAGACGATATCTTTGGCCTTTGGGACAGAATCAGAAACTGGATTTTAAACCATCTTTATTCAGATTCTTAACTCACACCCTCGTATTAAACTTAAACACACCCTTGCATACTCCAGCAGGTCCCTTCCTTGACACAGTAGTTTTTTTTCAAGCGAACAAAGGATGGGACCATAAAACATTAGCAACCCCAAGGTTTTAATTTTAAGGACACTGACAGAACATTCTACTATTATTTAACACCAGCACCCATCTCCCGGGCACAACTTTCAGCTCCATCATTCAAAGTCCCAACTAAATCCGTTTCCAACCGCATCTGCTCTCTATCCCACGTAGAGGAAGCCCACCAATGGGGATACTCTTTAAGGCCCTTAGACACGAGGCTACTCGCAAACGCTTCTTCGGACCATCAAAGGGGAAGTGACCGCCCTCTTCCAACCAGACCGGCCCGTCCTCCCTGTAAAAAAGACAACAGATAAGAATTTAATTCCATTAATTACAACCTTCTCGCGACAACTAGGCCCCCTCAAGCAAGCTATCAAACAACATTTTAATTCTGCTATTCCCGAAACCACCCCTCTTGCTTCATTCACTATATTAATGTCTTACCGCCGTAATAAAAATCTACAGGACATTCTAGTCCATACGGCACTGAACAAGGAGATACGCACAACCTTTGACCCCTACTTTTCCAACCTCAAATACATCTTTAACTCTCCCCCCCCCCCCCCCTCCTCCCCCCCCCCCCCCCCCCCCCCCCCCAACTCTCCCCCCCCCCCCCCTCCCCCCCCCCCCCCCCCTCCCCCCCCCCCCCCCCCCCCCCCCCCCCCCCCCCCCCCCCCCTCCCCCAACAACTCTCCCCCCCCCCCCCCCCCCCCCCCCCCCCCCCCCCCCCCCCCCCCCCCCCCCCACCCCCCCCCCCCCCCTCCCCCCCCCCCCCCCCCCCCCACCCCCCCACACCCCCCCCCCCTCCCCCCCCCCCCGGCCCCCCCCCCTCCCCCCCCCGCCCCCCCCCCCCCCCCCGTTGTCCGGTGCCCCCATCCCAGCAGACTTCACATTACTCCTCCAGCAACGTCCGTCTTAATGCCATAAGTGCAGATTAGCAGGAGCATCTATGTGGGAGAAAACAGGAGCCACCATCAAACAGAGGCTATCCAACATATATACCCAATTCAAAAAGGAACAACATATAAACTACTATATAACGCACCTTCATCCTCCCACCACATTACAAACTTTTTAATTATCAGGTCTTGAGACCAACGGGCGCCGTTGGTCCATGGGCCCAAAAGGAGAGCCTGCAGAACGAAGGTGGATTTATAGGGCCTGTCCCACGCACAACGCCCTCATTGGCCTTAATGACGACACATCTTTCCAACTCCCATTTTCATCCAGGTCTCACCACAACCTCCCCCAACAAATCCTGCCTAAAAAAATAGACCAGTCTTATTCCTCCATAACCTCTTCTCCCCCTCTCCTAACCCTAACCACCCTGCCATATTTTATTTCCTTTTTCATTTATTCCTTTTATGTATTTTTATTCCATTGATTTTAATGGTAGCAAAAGTTTTTATAACGTATTTTAAAATTGCTTGTGCCCTGTGCCCCTCCTCCCTATGTTAATAGGTAGTAGTGCATGGGAGACATATGTCCTATCCAGTGTGCTGCTGCATGTACATGAGGGTGCGCCCTAACCATAACCTAACCAATTTGGCCAGAGCCTAGACTAAAACGTTTAAACCTTTTTATGCTTTCCATTTTTTTGTATATTATTTGCTGTCCATTTTCTTACCCAGTCACCTGTTAGGCCAAACCCACTCCTGGTAACTTTCCAGTCCGATGACACCTCTCCCTGCATCCCGCCTGGTGGATGACACAAAGCACACCCATTGGCTGAACAGACACCTTGATTGACACCCTTCAACCCCCGCCCTGTTGGATGACACGAAGCATACCCATTGGCTGAACAGACAACTGGATTGACACCCTTCAAACCACTTGCTCTTCTTACCTTTTATAAAATGTTATTCTGTCCTCACTTTTCTTATCCTCTGACGAAGCCTAACCGGGTGAAACGTTAGGAACGCTTTCTTTTATCTGTGGATGCAATCTCAGTTATTCTGGTGAACTGTTTTTTAGCAACTTTGGAGTTTTTATTTGGATGCACTTTTTACCTTGTTTTTATCAACTTTCTTTTAAACAAAGTTTGTTTTAAGTTAGTTGACCTGCATGTTGGAGTGAATAAACTGGCCTCGTTTTAACCATCTGTGGAAATTACCTTATTCCTTTTTGGTTTTAATCAAACCTCCTTCAAATGGCTCCTCTTTTTTATCTGGTGAGTACAGAGACATCTACGTGATCAGTACCTTTTTAACTTTTTGGATTATAACTGTGTTGGGATACCCTACAACCCCATCGGGTGGATCAGTGACGTCCTGTCACCCAGCCTTAAGCACGGCCTACCTCCCAGCTAAAAGCCACCCATCAAAACAACTGAAGGAATAGACACTATCCTACCTCCCATGCTAAGCTAACCAGCTTCTAAAGCTATACTAACCCAATCTAAAAAACAATTGGAAGAATTGATGTCATCCCTAACCTTCCTGGCTAAGCTAGCCCTGCTTCTTGCTGGAAACCCCAACTGTTGGACCGGTGACGCCGCTGTTCGCCCTGGCCGCAGGCACGGACTGGCCTCCCCACTGACAGCCATCTCATGGCTGAAACGGCTAGGATTGGAGGAATTGTTTGATGTTAACCATGCTACCCTCAACATGCAGCTACCATGCCTTTTTTATAACAGTTAATAACAACAACTTACCCGGGAAACCAGCATCTTCTCTATTTTTAAACCATTTCACCGGGACATTTTTTACATGCCTTTGTGTCTGGTTTTAGTGCGTTGCCTTATTTTAATCTTCCATTTTTGCCGGTTTATGGTTTTAACTTTATCTTAATATACTGTTTTTTTTGAGCCTTCTTTCTTATTATTCTTTTTATCTTTTTCTAATGTTTTCTTCACCTCCTCCTTTTTAAACTCCAACCCAGCCCTCTCCTCCGTTCTTCTTTTAAATAGGCCCTTGACCTTTTTTAACTTTTTAACTTTTTTATCCCTATCCCAATGGCTGATAACTTCAGAAATGAGATTTAGCCTATTGGGTAGTTTTATTTTTTACATTTATATTTATTCTGCATTCATCTTCTATTTTGCCCCTTAAGACCCACAAAAACCCACTCACCTTTGATTCGACTCCGGTCGTGACGGTTCCTATCAACCGACCTAGAATCCGAAACCTAATCAAAGCAATGATTTTCAAACTATTACAATCCATGCCACCCACATAGAAATAATTAGAATGTAAGCATAATTAAAACAAGAGGTATCCCACCATTAGGGATGGCTAGAAAAGTAGCTCATCAGTAAACAGCAATTTATTAAAAACCCGCGGCAAGTCCATCGAGACGATCTGGTCCTAAACGAAATTAAAGGGAACACTATGAGTGGAAGAGATTAAAAATCTAAAGATTTTAATCAAAAACACTAATAACCAACACCTATAGACAAAATTTCACACACCTTGGTTTAAAACAATGAGGCCCTTGACAGAGCCCTCCCGGTGGG
>OLKM01004976.1:0-19064 GCA_900291075.1 Melanogrammus aeglefinus | reverse complement strand
TTGAAATTAACAGAAATATCAACATTTTTGTTTCTCTATGTGTGCAATGACACATTTCAGACTGTTAGAACCGTTGACATTGTTTTTTTGCATAAAATGCATAATTCCACTTCCAAATGGTGGAGAGTGTGCAATAAAAACCATTTTGGAGAATTTAGTACACTGTTTGCATTGGGAAATTTAAAGAATATTGATGAACATTTCTGTTTTTATGTGTGCAAATTATGCTTCACAGAGCGTAAGAAACAACCGTTTTATAGACCATTTTTTTTTTTGCTCAAGATGAATAATTTCACTTCAAATGGTGGAGAGTGCATTAATACACCGGAATGATTTGGAGGATTAGTAAAAACGTTTGGCAATTGAAATTAAACTAGAATATTAAAAATTATCTCTGTTTGTTAAGGATGTGTAATAATGTTTTTGCAATAGCGGATAAGAGTATTTTTGCCAAAGCCATTGGGGTTTTTTTATGTTATCCTAGGCTCAACAAACGCATGTATTCCACTTCCAAATGGTGGAGATGGTAATAAAAAAAAATATTTTTGGGTTTGTTTAGGAACACCTTTGCAATTAGAAATTGAAATATCACCCATTTATTTTTTTTATGCGTTCAAAAAATGCTTTTCAGAGCGGATAGAAACACTTTTTTGACACCAACAATGTTTTTTGTTTTTTTTTCCTCAAAAACGAATGTATTCCACTTCCAAATGGTCGAGAATGGCATAATAACCATTTGGTGAGATTAGTAACACGTTTGCATTGAAATTAGCAAAAATATCAACATTTCTTGTTTTTATCCATCCAAAATGCTTTTCAGAGCGATAGAATCACTTTTGACGAACAATGGGGGGTTTTTTTTTGCTCAAAACGAATATATTCCACTTCCAAATGGTGGAGAATGGTATAAAAAACAATTTGGTGTGATTGATTAACACGTTTGCATTGAAATTAACAGAAATATCAAACATTTCTTGTTTTTATGCGTCCAAAATGCTTTTTCAGAGCGATGATATAATCACATTTTGAACAAACAATGTTTGTTTGTTTTTTTACTCAAAACGAATGTATTCCACTTCCCGATGGTGGAGCATGGCATAATCACCATTTGGTGAGATTAGTAACACGTTTGCATTGAAATTAACAGAAATATTTAACATTTCTTGTTTTTATGTGGTCCAAAATGCTTTCATGAGCGATAGAATCACTTTTTGACAAACAATGGGGTTTTTTTTTCCGCTCAAAACAAATGTATTCCACTTCCAAATGGTGGAGAATGGTATAAAAAATATTTGGTATGCTTAGGAACACCTTTGCATTGAAATTGAAATATCAACATTTCTTTTTTTATGCGTTCAAAATGCTTTTCAGAGCGATAGAAACACTTTTTGACCAACAATGTTTTTGTTTTTTTTCCTCAAAACGAATGTATTCCACATCCAAATGGTGGAGAATGGCATAATAACCATTTGGTGAGATTAGTAACACGTTTGCATTGAAATTAACAGAAATATCAACATTTTTGTTTTTATGCGTCCAAAATGCTTTTCAGAGCGATAGAATCACTTTTTGACCAACAATGGGTTTATTTTTTTTCCTCAAAACGAATGTATTCCACTTCCAAATGGTGGAGAATGGCATAATAACCATTTGGTGAGATTTAGTAACACGTTTGGCATTGAAATTAACAGAAATATCAACATTTTTTGTTTTTATGCGTCCAAAATGCTTTTCAGAGCGATAGAATCCCTTTTTGACCAACAATGGGTTTATTTTTTTTCCTCAAAACGAATGTATTCCACTTCCAAATAGTGGAGAATGGCATAATAACCATTTGGTGAGATTAGTAACACGTTTGCTTTGAAATTAACAGAAATATCAACATTTCTTGTTTTTATTGCATCCAAAATTGTTTTTCAGAGCGATGGAATCACTTTTGACAACAATGATGGGTTTTTTTTTTGCTCAAAACGAATGTATTCCATTTCCAAGTGGTGGAGAATGGCATAAAAAACAATTTGGTGAGATTAGTAACAAGTTTGGCATTGAAATTAACAAGAAATATCAACATTTTCTTGTTTTTTATGCGTCCAAAATAATTTTTCAGAGCGGATAGAATCACATTTTGACAAACAATGTTTTTTTTTGTTGCTCAAAACGAATGTTTTCCACTTCCAAATGGTGGAGAATGGCATAATAACCATTTGTTTGAGATTAGTAATACGCGTTTGCATTGAAATTAACAGAAATATCAACATTTCTTGTTTTTATGCGTCCAAAATGCTTTTCAGAGCGATAGAATCACTTTTTGACCAACAATGGGTTTATTTTGCACAAACCGAATGTATTCCCCTTCCAAATGGTAGAGAATGGCATTAAAACCATTTGGTGAGATTAGTAACACGTTTGCATTGATAATAACAGAAATATCAACACTTCTTGTTTTTATGTGTGCAAAATGCTTTTCAGAGCGAAAGGAACACCGTCTTGACCAAATGTTTTTTTTGTGGCTCAAAATGAAATAAATTCCACTTCTCCAAAATGGTGGAGAGTGGCATTTTTAACATTTGGTGAGATTTAGTAAGCACGTTTACATTGAAATTAAACAGAAATATTCAACATTTCTTGTTTTTATGTGTGCAAAATGCTTTTCAGAGCGGAAAGAACACCGTTTTTGACAAATGTTGGGTTTTTTTTTTGCTCAAAATGAATTAAATTCCACTTCTCCAAATGGTGGAGAGTGCATTATAACCATTTTGGTGAGAATTAGTAGGCACGTTTGCATTGAAAATTAACAGAAATATCAACATTTCTTGTTTTTTATGCGTCCAAAATGCTTTTCAGAGCCGATAGAATCACTTTTTGACCAACAATGGGTTTATTTTGGCACAAAACCGAATGTATTCCCACTTCCAAATGGTAGGAGAATGGCATTTTAACCATTTGGTGAGATTATTAACACGTTTGCATTGAAATTAACAGAAATATTTAACATTTCATTGGCTTTTTTTATGTGTCCAAAATGCTTTTCATAGCGAATAGAATTCACTTTTTGACAAACAATGGGGGTTTTTTTTCGCTCAAAACGAATGTACTCCACTTCCAAATGGTGGAGAATGGTATAAAAAATATTTGGTATGCTTAGGAACACCTTTGCATTGAAATTGAAATATCAACATTTCTTTTTTTATGCGTTCAAAATGCTTTTCAGAGCGATAGAAACACTTTTTGACCAACAATGTTTTTGTTTTTTTTCCTCAAAAGGAATGTATTCCACTTCCAAATGGTCGAGAATGGCATAATAACCATTTGGTGAGATTAGTAACACGTTTGCATTGAAATTAACAGAAATATCAACATTTCTTGTTTTTATGCGTCCAAAATGATTTTTCAGAGCGATGGAATCACTTTTTGACCAACAATGGGGTTTTTTTTTGCTCAAAACGAATGTATTCCATTTCCAAGTGGTGGAGAATGGCATAAAAAACAATTTGGTGAGATTAGTAACACGTTTGCATTGAAATTAACAGAAATATCAACATTTCTTGTTTTTATGCGTCCAAAATACTTTTCAGAGCGATAGAATCACATTTTGACAAACAATGTTTTTTTTTGTTGCTCAAAACGAATGTTTTCCACTTCCAAATGGTGGAGAATGGCATAATAACCATTTGGTGAGATTAGTAATACGTTTGCATTGAAATTAACAGAAATATCAACATTTCTTGTTTTTATGCGTCCAAAAAGCTTTTCAGAGCGATAGAATCGCTTTTTGACCAACAATGGGTTTATTTTGCACAAACCGAATGTATTCCACTTCCAAATGGTAGAGAATGGCATTAAAACCATTTGGTGAGAATTAGTAACACTTTGCATTGATAATAACAGAAAAATATCAACCACTTCTTGTTTTTTATTGTGTGCAAAATGCTTTTCAGAGGAAAGAACACCGTCTTGACACAATGTTGGTTTTTTTTTGCTCAAAAATGAATAAATTCCACTTCCAAAATGGTGGAGAGTGGCAATTATAACCATTTTGGGTGAGATTTAGCAGCACTTTACTTTTGAATTAACAGAAAATATCAACATTTTTTTGTTTTTTATGTGTGCAAAATGCTTTTCAGAGCGAAAGAACACCGTTTTTGACAAATGTTGGGTTTTTTTGCTCAAAATGAATAAATTCCACTTCCAAATGGTGGAGAGTGGCATTATAACCATTTGGTGAGATTAGTAGCACGTTTGCATTGAAATTAACAGAAATATCAACATTTCTTGTTTTTATGCGTCCAAAATGCTTTTCAGAGCGATAGAATCACTTTTTGACCAACAATGGGTTTATTTGGCACACACCGAATGTATTCCACTTCCAAATGGTAGAGAATGGCATTATAACCATTTGGTGAGATTAGTAACACGTTTGCATTGAAATTAACAGAAATATTAACATTTCTTGTTTTAATGTGTCCAAAATGCTTTTCATAGCGATAGAATCACTTTTTGACAAACAATGGGGGTTTTTTTTCGCTCAAAACGAATGTATTCCACTTCCAAATGGTGGAGAATGCAATAAAAATATTTAGTATGCTTAGGAACATGTTTGCTTTGAAATTACCAGAAATATCAACATTTCTTGTTTTTATGCGTTCAAAATGCTTTTCAGAGCGATAGAAACACTTTTTTGACAAATGTTGGGTTTTTTTGCTCAAAATGAATAAATTCCACTTCCAAATGGTGGAGAGTGGCATTATAACCATTTGGTTAGATTAGTAGCACGTTTTACATTGAAATTAACAGAAATATCAACATTTCTTGTTTTTATGTGTGGCAAAATGCTTTTCAGAGCGAAAGAACACCGTTTTTGACAAATGGTTTTTTTTTGCTCAAAAATGAATAGATTCCACTTCCAAATGGTGGAGAGTGGCATTATTTACTATTTGGTGTGATTAGTAGCGCGTTTGCATTGATATTAACAGAAATATCAACATTTCTTGTTTTTATGTGTGCAAAACGCTTTTCAGAGCGAAAGAACACCTTTTTGACAAATGTTTGTTTTTTTGCTCAAAATGAACAAATTCAATTTGTAAAAGGTGGAGAGTGGCATTAAAACCATTTGGTGAGATTAGTAACACGTTTGTATTGATAATAACAGAATTTATCCACACTTCTTGTTTTATGTGTGCAAAATGCTTTTTCAGAGCGGAAAGAACACCGTCTTGACAAATGTTTGTTTTTTTTGGCTCAAAATAAATAAATTCCACTTCCAAATGGTGGAGAGTGGCATTATAACCATTTTGGTGGGATTAGTAGCACGTTTACATTGAAAATTAACAGAAATATCAACATTTCTTGTTTTTATGTGTGCAAAATGCTTTTCAGAGCGAAAGAACACCGTTTTGACAAATGTTGGGTTTTTCTGCTCAAAATGAATAAATTCCACTTCCAAATGGTGGAGAGTGGCATTATAACCATTTTGGGAGATTAGTAACACGTTTGCATTGAAATTAACAGAAATATCAACATTTCTTGTTTTTATGTGTGCAAAATGCTTTTCAGAGCGTTAGAACACCGTTTTGACCATTTATTTATTTTTGCTCAAAATGAATAAATTCCACTTCCAAATGGTGGAGAGTGGCATTATAACCATTTTGGGAGATTAGTAACACGTTTGCATTGAAATTAACAGAAATATCAACTTTTCTTGTTTTTATGTTGTGCAAAATGCTTTTCAGAGCGTTAGAACACCGTTTTGACCATTTTTTTTTTTTTTGCTCAAAATGAATAAATTCCACTTCCAAATGGTGGAGAGTGGCATTATAACCATTTTGGGAGATTAGTAACACGTTTGCATTGAAATTAACAGAATATATTAACATTTCTTGTTTTAATGTGTCCAAAATGCTTTTCATAGCGATAGAATCACTTTTTGACAAACAATGGGTTTTTTTTTTTGCTCAAAACGAATGTATTCCACTTCCAAATGGTGGAGAATGGTATAAAAAATATTTGGTATGCTTAGGAACACCTTTGCATTGAAATTGAAATATCAACATTTATTTTTTTTATGCGTTCAAAATGCTTTTCAGAGCGATAGAAACACTTTTTGACCAACAATGTTTTTGTTTTTTTTTTCCTCAAAAACGAATGTATTTCCACTTCCAAATTGTCGAGAAATGGCATAATAAACTTTGGTGAGATTTAGTAAACACGTTTTGCATTGAAAATTAACAGAAATATCAACATTTCTTGTTTTTATGCGTCCAAAATGCTTTTCAGAGCGATAGAATCACTTTTTGACCAACAATGGGGTTTTTTTGCTCAAAACGAATGTATTCCACTTCCAATTGGTGGAGAATGGTATAAAAAACAATTTGGTGAGATTAGTAACACGTTTGCATTGAAATTAACAGAAATATCAACATTTCTGGTTTTCATGCGTCCAAAATGCTTTTCAGAGCGATAGAATCACTTTTTGACCAACAATATCTTTTTTTTTGCTCAGAACGAAAGTATTCCACTTTCAAATGGTGGAGAATGCTTTAAAAATATTTAGTATGCTTAGGAACATGTTTGCTTTGAAATTACCAGAAATATCAACATTTCTTGTTTTTATGCGTTCAAAATGCTTTTCAGAGCGATAGAAACACTTTTTGACAAATGTTGGTTTTTTTGCTCAAAATGAATGAATTCCACTTCCAAATGGTGGAGAGTGGCATTATAACCATTTGGTGAGATTAGTAGCACGTTTACATTGAAATTAACAGAAATATCAACATTTCTTGTTTTTATGTGTGCAAAATGCTTTTCAGAGCGAAAGAACACCGTTTTGACAAATGTTTTTTTTTGCTCAAAATGAATAGATTCCACTTCCAAATGGTGGAGAGTGGCATTATAACTATTTGGTGTGATTAGTAGCGCGTTTGCATTGATATTAACAGAAATATCAACATTTCTTGTTTTTATGTGTGCAAAACGCTTTTCAGAGCGAAAGAACACCTTTTTGACAAATGTTTGTTTTTTTGCTCAAAATGAACGAATTCAATTTGTAAAAGGTGGATAGTGGCATTAAAACCATTTGGTGAGATTAGTAACACGTTTGCATTGATAATAACAGAAATATCAACACTTCTTGTTTTTATGTGTGCAAAATGCTTTTCAGAGCGAAAGAACACCGTCTTGACAAATGTTGGTTTTTTTTGCTCAAAATGAATAAATTCCACTTCCAAATGGTGGAGAGTGGCATTATAACCATTTGGTGGGATTAGTAGCACGTTTACATTGAAATTAACAGAAATATCAACATTTCTTGTTTTTATGTGTGCAAAACGCTTTTCAGAGCGAAAGAACACCTTTTTGACAAATGTTTGTTTTTTTGCTCAAAATGAACGAATTCAATTTGTAAAAGGTGGAGAGTGGCATTAAAACCATTTGGTGAGATTAGTAACACGTTTGCATTGATAATAACAGAAATATCAACACTTCTTGTTTTTATGTGTGCAAAATGCTTTTCAGAGCGAAAGAACACCGTCTTGACAAATGTTGGTTTTTTTTTGCTCAAAATGAATAAATTCCACTTCCAAATGGTGGAGAGTGGCATTTATAACCATTTGGTGAGATTAGTAGCACGTTTACATTGAAATTAACAGAAATATCAACATTTCTTGTTTTTATGTGTTGCAAAATGCTTTTCAGAGGCAAAAGAACACCGTTTTGACAAATGTTGGGTTTTTTTGCTCAAAATGAATAAATTCCACTTCCAAATGGTGGACAGTGGCATTATAAACCATTTGGTGAGATTAGTAGCACGTTTACAATGAAATTAACAGAAATATCAACATTTCTTGTTTTTATGTGTGCAAAATGCTTTTTCAGAGCGAAAAGAACACCGGTTTTGACAAAATGTTGGGTTTTTTTGCTCAAAATGAATAAATTCCACTTCCAAATGGTGGACAGTTGGCATTATAACCATTTGGTGAGATTAGCAGCACGTTTACATTGAAATTAACAGAAATATCAACATTTCTTGTTTTTATGCATCCAAAACATTTCAGAGCGATAGAATCACTTTTTGACCAACAATGGGTTTTTTTTTACCAAAACGAATGTATTCCACTTCCAAATGGTGGAGAATGGCATAATAACCATTTGGTGAGATTAGTAACATTTTTGCATTGAAATTAACAGAAGTATCAACATTTCTTGTTTTTATGCATCCAAAATGTTTTTCAGAGCGATGGAATCACTTTTTGACCAACAATGTTTGTTTTTTTTAATCAAAACGAATGTATTCCACTTCCAAGTGGTGGAGAATGGTATAAAAAACAATTTGGTGACATGAGTAACACGTTTGCATTGAAATTAACAGAAATATCAACATTTCTTGTTTTTATGCGTTCAAAATGCTTTTCAGAGCGATAGAATCACATTTTGACAAACAATGTTGTTGTTTTTTTACTCAAAACGAATGTATTCCACTTCCAAATGGTGGAGAATGGCATAATAACCATTTGGTGAGATTAGTAACACGTTTGCTTTGAAATTAACAGAAATATCAACATTTCTGGTTTTTATGCGTCCAAAATGCTTTTCAGAGCGATAGAATCACTTTTTGACCAACAATATCTTTTTTTTTGCTCAGAACGAAAGTATTCCACTTTCAAATGGTGGAGAATGCTTTAAAAATATTTAGTATGCTTAGGAACATGTTTGCTTTGAAATTACCAGAAATATCAACATTTCTTGTTTTTATGCGTTCAAAATGCTTTTCAGAGCGATAGAACACCTTTTTGACAAATGTTGTTTTTTTTGCTCAAAATGAATAAATTCCACTTCCAAATGGTGGAGAGTGGCATTATAACCATTTGGTGAGATTAGTAGCACGTTTACATTGAAATTAACAGAAATATCAACATTTCTTGTTTTTATGTGTGCAAAATGCTTTTCAGAGCGAAAGAACACCGTTTTGACAAATGTTTTTTTTTGCTCAAAATGAATAAATTCCACTTCCAAATGGTGGAGAGTGGCATTATAACTATTTGGTGTGATTAGTAGCGCGTTTGCATTGATATTAACAGAAATATCAACATTTCTTGTTTTTATGTGTGCAAAACGCTTTTCAGAGCGAAAGAACACCTTTTTGACAAATGTGTTTTGTTTTTTGCTCAAAATGAACGAAATTCAATTAGTAAAAGGTGGATAGTGGCATTAAAACCATTTGGTGAGATTAGTAACACGTTTGCATTGATAATAACAGAAATATCAACACTTCTTGTTTTTATGTGTGCAAAATGCTTTTCAGAGCGAAAGAACACCGTCTTGACAAATGTTGGGTTTTTTTGCTCAAAATGAATAAATTCCACTTCCAAATGGTGGAGAGTGGCATTATAACCATTTGGTGGGATTAGTAGCACGTTTACATTGAAATTAACAGAAATATCAACATTTCTTGTTTTTATGTGTGCAAAACGCTTTTCAGAGCGGAAAGAAACACCTTTTTTGACAAATGTTTGTTTTTTTGCTCAAAATGAACGAATTCAATTTGTAAAAGGTGGAGAGTGGCATTAAAACCATTTGGTGAGATTAGTAACACGTTTGCATTGATAATAACAGAATTATCAACACTTCTTGTTTTTATGTGTGCAAAATGCTTTTCAGAGCGAAAGAACACCGTCTTGACAAATGTTGGTTTTTTTTTGCTCAAAATGAATAAATTCCACTTCCAAATGGTGGAGAGTGGCATTATAACCATTTGGTGAGATTAGTAGCACGTTTACATTGAAATTAACAGAAATATCAACATTTCTTGTTTTTATGTGTGCAAAATGCTTTTCAGAGCAAAAGAACACTGTTTTGACAAATGTTGGGTTTTTTTGCTCAAAATGAATAAATTCCACTTCCAAATGGTGGACAGTGGCATTATAACCATTTGGTGAGATTAGTAGCACGTTTACAATGAAATTAACAGAAATATCAACATTTCTTGTTTTTATGTGTGCAAAATGCTTTTCAGAGCGAAAGAACACCGTTTTGACAAATGTTGGGTTTTTTTGCTCAAAATGAATAAATTCCACTTCCAAATGGTGGAGAGTGGCATTATAACCATTTGGTGAGATTAGTAGCACGTTTACATTGAAATTAACAGAAATATCAACATTTCTTGTTTTTATGCATCCAAAACATTTCAGAGCGATAGAATCACTTTTTGACCAACAATGGGTTTTTTTTTACCAAAACGAATGTATTCCACTTCCAAATGGTGGAGAATGGCATAATAACCATTTGGTGAGATTAGTAACATTTTTGCATTGAAATTAACAGAAGTATCAACATTTCTTGTTTTTATGCATCCAAAATGTTTTTCAGAGCGATGGAATCACTTTTTGACCAACAATGTTTTTTTTTTTTAATCAAAACGAATGTATTCCACTTCCAAGTGGTGGAGAATGGTATAAAAACAATTTGGTTGACATGAGTAACACGTTTTGCATTGAAATTAACAGAAATATCAACATTTCTTGTTTTTATGCGGTCCAAAATGCTTTTCAGAGCGATATAATCACATTTTGGACAAACAATGTTGTTGTTTTTTTTCCTCAAAACGAATGTATTCCACTTCCAAATGGTGGAGAATGGCATAATAACCATTTGGTGAGATTAGTAACACGTTTGCTTTGAAATTAACAGAAATATCAACATTTCTTGTTTTTATGCATCCAAAATGTTTTTCAGAGCAATGGAATCACTTTTTGACCAACAATGGGTTTTTTTTTTTGCTCAAAACGAATGTATTCCATTTCCAAGTGGTGGAGAATGGCATAAAAAACAATTTGGTGAGATTAGTAACACGTTTGCATTGAAATTAACAGAAATATCAACATTTCTTGTTTTTATGCGTCCAAAATGCTTTTCAGAGCGATAGAATGACTTTTTGACAAACAATGTTTTTTTTTGTTGCTCAAAACGAATGTATTCCACTTCCAAATGGTGAAGAATGGCATGATAACCCTTTGGTGAGATTAGTAACACGCTGCGTTGAAATTACAAGAAATATCAACATTTCTTGTTTTTATGCATCCAAAATGTTTTTCAGAGCGATGGAATCACTTTTTGACCAACAATGTTTGTTTTTTTTAATCAAAACGAACGTATTCCACTTCCAAGTGGTGGAGAATGGTATAAAAAACAATTTGGTGAGATGAGTAACACGTTTGCATTGAAATTAACAGAAATATCAACATTTCTTGTTTTTATGCGTTCAAAATGCTTTTCAGAGCGATAGAATCACATTATGACAAACAATGGTTTTTTTTGTTGCTCAAAACGAATGTATTCCACTTCCAAATGGTCGAGAATGGCATAATAACCATTTGGTGAGATTACTAAACACGTTTGCATTGAAATTAACAGAAATATCAACAATTCTTGTTTTTATGCGTCCAAAATGCTTTTTTGAGCGATAGAATCACATTTTGACAAACAATGTTTTTTTCTGTTGCTCAAAACGAATGTATTCCATTTCCAAATGGTGGAGAATGGCATAATAACCATTTGGTGAGATTTGTAACACGTTTGCATTGAAATTAACAGAAATATCAACATTTCTTGTTTTCATGCATCCAAAATGCTTTTCAGAGCGATAGATGGACTTTTTGACCAACAATGTTTTTTTTTGTTGCTCAAAACGAATGTATTCCACTTCCAAATGGTGGGGAATGGTATCAAAAATATTTGGTATGCTTAGGAACACGTTTGCATTGAAATTACCAGAAATATCAACATTTGTTGTTTTTATGCGTCCAAAATGCTTTTCAGAGCGATAGAATCACATTTTGACAAACAATGTGTTTTTTTTGCTCAAAACGAATGTATTCCACTTCCAAATGGTGGAAAATGGTATAAAAAAAAATTGGTGGGATTAGTAACACGTTTGCATTGAAATGAAAAGAAATATCAACATTTCTTGTTGTTATGCGCCAAAAATGCTTTTCAGAGCGATATAATCACATTTTGACAAAGAATGTTGCTCAAAACGAATGTATTCCACTTCCAAATAGTGGAGAATGGCATAATAACCATTTGGTGAGATTAGTAACACATTTGCATTGAAATTAACAGAAATATCAACATTTCTTGTTTTATGCGTCCAAAATGCTTTTCAGAGCGATAGAATAACTTTTTGACCAACA
Source organism: Melanogrammus aeglefinus (assembly GCA_900291075.1). Classification (NCBI taxonomy): domain Eukaryota; kingdom Metazoa; phylum Chordata; class Actinopteri; order Gadiformes; family Gadidae; genus Melanogrammus; species Melanogrammus aeglefinus. The sequence continues at coordinate 6,882 of OLKM01004976.1, read as the reverse complement.
ATGTTGGTTTTTTTTGCTCAAAACAAATGTATTCCACTTCGAAATGGTGGAGAATGGCACAATAACCATTTGGTGCAACACATTCTCACTCCGAGAGCGTCGATTTTTGACGAACGGTCAGTGACTTCGGCTTCGATTTCTGACGCGAAAGGGTACCCTTGCGCTTCTTTTTTCGACGCATGGGGTTTTCCACTCGTTTCAATGTAATCCCTCCACGGCAATGTATGACGCTATGAGCATTCATCTCATTGGCTAACGATGGCTGTGTCACGTTAAAATTGTACCGGGGCGAAAATTGTACCGGCCTACGTCATCGTTTGTTTACATCCTGACAATCTGCCCAGCAACAGATGACGCGATGCAGAAAACATGTTTCCAAACGACGAAATAACATAATACAGATAGCGGATCGCTATCTGTATTATGATAGATAGCGATAACAATTGTTTTTACTTTATATTTGTATTGTATTTAATTGTTTAATCGAAACAATAAAAAAAATTGCCCGCGAAACGGGCGATCGCGTCAAATGACAAATGCTTTGCCCGTGAAACAGGCGATCGCGTCAAATGACGTAGGAAGGTTCTTGAAACAATACAGATAACGGATCGCTAGATAACACTTGTTTTTACTTTATATTTGTATTGTATTGAATTGTTTAATCGAATTCAGCTTGTAAACTGAGTGTTTTAAGCAGGTTTAATAGTCCTAGCTAGCTGGTGTTAATTTCAATTACCGCCAATTTATTTAGATAATAGATATATATATATATATATATATATATATATATATATATATATATATATATATAATATATATAATAGTATTATATAAGATATAGATATAGATAGATATAGATAGATAAGATAGATAGATAGATAGATTAGATAGATGATAGATAGATAAGATATATAGATAGATAGATAGATAGATAGATAGATTAGATAGGATAGATAGATAGAATATGATATCGATAGATCGATAGATCGATAGATAGATATAAGATTATAAATGATGGTGTAGATAGGTGAGAGCAGGCATTTAGGAACTGTTTTGTTCTTTTTTTCACGTATTATCCCCATAACATTTATCCATTACTGTTTAGAGAGAATTAGAATAAATACATTGATACCTATTAATCTTACCATAATTTAAGATAAGGTAAAAGTTGAAAATGAAAAGAAAGGAACTATTGAAGCTGATCATTACATTATAAGGTTGTGTGTCAATGTTAGCTGTATATCTGAGGCAAATAATTAAATGTTATTTCACATTGTGGCCTGTGCTTCTTTTTCTTTTCATATTATATATAGTATATATATATTATATATATATCTTATCCATCGTTCTATCGATCCATCTATCCATCCATCTATTTCCATCCATCTCATCCATTTTCCATCCATCCATTCCATCTCATCCATCCATCCATCCATCCATCCATCCATCATCTATCCTATCTAGCCTATCCTATCTATCTATCTATCCATCTATTCCTATCTATCCTATCTATCTATCATCTATCTAATCTATCTATCTATCTTCCATATATATATAGATCCATTATCTAACATTGATTGCGGTAATTGAAATAAACACCAGCTAGCTAGACTATGAAACCTGCTTAAAACACTCAGTTTACTAGCTAATCTCGATAAACCATTCAATACAAACAAATTATAAAGTAAAAACAAGTGTTATCTAGCGATCCGTTATCGTATTGTTTCAAGACACCTTCCTCGTCATTTGACGCGATCGCCTGTTTTCAGGGCAAAGCATTTGTCAGTCGACGCGAACTCGCCGTTCCTCGCGGTCAATTTTTTACTTGTTTTCGATTAAACAATAAATACCAATACAAATTATACAAGTATAAAACAATTGTTATATGCATATCTATCAAATACATGATAGAGCATCCGCTATCCTGTATCTATGTATTTCGTCGTTCGTGGAAACATGTTTTCTGCATTGCGTCGTCTGTTGCCTGGGCAGATTTGTCAGCATGTAAACAAACGATGACGTATGGCCTGTTACAATTTTCGACCCCGGTACATTTTAAACGTGACAGCTGCACATGGAGACGCTAATGAAGCATCATCCCATTGGCTAACGGGGGACCCGATGGCCTGCGCAGAGACGCTATGAGCCGGTGTCGTGGAAATTATCAATCATAACTCTTAAATATACAATCACATACAATTATATATGATATAATTATTATATTTTATATAATTATTACATAGAAGGAACTGTATACATTCTCCCTGTAACTTAAAACAAATCCCTTCCTCTCTTAAACTGAGAGAGGTTAAGTTAATTCGTATTCAAGTTCCCACTGGAGCCAGTAAGTCTGGTTTTGTGACCAGGCCAATCGACTGACTTCTTTGTTGTGTAAACTCGTTTAGAGCCAAACTTGCAGACATGTCCAATACCCACCCTTGTATTACAAATTTACTTGGCCTAAGGTCACTCCCACTCCCTTCCCACAATGTTAATGTTCCCTATAAGAATCTTGTGAATCTATTGTCTCGGGGAATGTGTTCTCGGTAGACTTGCTGCCAGTACTTTTCCCTGATCATGCTTAAGATTAAATCATATTTCGCTGTCGCCCCGACGTGTCCGTGAGAGGATCTTTCCTCTCATCACATGGGCGTTGTGGGAGATTCGGGCAAAGGATCCCAATATGAGATCATCAGACTGGTAATTATGTTAGTTTCTTTTAAATGACTATACTACCATTCTGACCTCTGACGGGATCCGGAATTTGGAAAATAGATAAACAAGCATGTGATCAGGATCTGAACCGGGACCTTGGGAGGCGATTAGCCACTTAAAACAACCTATTCAGCTCTCTTCTATGAATTGGGGACGAATGCGGTAGTGTTGCGAGGTTTATATCAACCTTGGACTGCAACGTGTTTTGAGATTCCTATGAGCAGATATACAATACTATTAGGTAATCCTTTGTATGATTTACTCGCTTACAATACGACTCTTTATTAAGGGTAATCCCTCCAGAAACATTCGTGCAATTAAAGGAATGAAGGAGGGGATAAGTGGACATAGTTGCCTGCCTTTGGTATGATGAATGTAAACTAGTGGTTTATTTTATATAAGGGTTAAGATAACGCCTCGGAAGATCGATCTAAAAGCATGAGGTTTCATTTAAATTCTTATTTAGGCGGAGGCTCTGTCTGATATTTTTTGCTAAAATATCCAAGAATTAGGAATCCCTACGAATTGATAATCCGTACTACGTAGGCATCAATGATTGGCCAGTAGTAGACTGGTTTGTTACTACGAATTGGGAAGCTTGTGCCGTTGGCGGAATTCTTAGCAAGATTTCGCTCTGCCAGATAACTCTTTTTTATGTGACGAATGCAGGAATGTTGGCGGAGGACGTTTTCATTACTCTCAGTAAGAGTAACTACCCTCCAAAGAACTACGGTACATTACAAGAGTTACGTTGGGTCGGTTAAATTGCACTGTGTATCCTCCCAAGTAGACCCCATTCAGTAAGTAGCCAGCTATAAAACAGTTTGGGACCCCACATACGGCAGCAGTGAATGTATTTGTAGGACCTCAGATGAATGGTAATGTACGCTCCCTCGGAAGTTATGCAATTCTGACCCCAGAACCTAATTAATTGTTTCTGTACTGACAGACCTTTCACGGTATGATGAATGGACAGAGATCTATTTCACATGGGCTGTCGATTGCACCCATGGGAAAACAAGTAGGATGAATTGGAGCGCCTCATGTTGTGTACTACTGAATGAAATGTACATTAATAGAGGAGCCTCCCAACTAAAGACACCAACGACGGCGGAAAAATTTGTTTAACACATGTTAACTTTTCTTGTCATGGTACTAAAACTTATCTTTTTTTCAGAAAAGTGGGACGAGTGGTAAAACTAAAATAGCTAATAGAAAGAAAACGTCGGCCTTCACGGACGCAATACAGTGCCGCAGGTAAGTATGGCACTGAAACACTGTTAGGAATAGGCCCTTGTTGTGAAAGAAAAAAAATATTGTAAAGGAATATCGTTTGGTCTCATTCCCAATTGTTATGTTATGTGTTTTTCGCGCCGTTATTCTTTCCTTTCTTTCCATTGCTTTGCTTTCATGTTGTCTACAAACACTCTTGTAGCCCTTTTTTCTCTCCACAGCGCTGGAGAAGCAGTTTTGCGCCGTCCCGAAATTCTAAAATGTATTTGAATGCAATTGTAATAGAATTTACTGCTGAGTTGTTTAATATGATCTGAGAGGATCGTTTAGAATTTTTATTATTTTCAGATAAAATAGACGAATGTCCCAAGTAACCGGATGCCCGGAAAACGTAGACAGTTCAGGACACTGATCCAGCGCCAGAGGACAATTCAAACTCCACAAAAGTTTATTTCTCAAAAACAAGGGTATTGATTGCGCGACAACCCACGAGTGCGTAGACCTACCCTTGAAACTAACGTAGAAATAAATAAACCGGACTACCTTTGAGACATTTGACTTTACTTGATTTTACAATTTGTACAAATATATAATATTCATTCAGTAGGTAACATTTTCTTTGTTTCTTTATCAAACAGATCTGTGGTCTTGCAGTTGAGTTCCACATGTTTTAAAAGTATTTAAATAACATTAACATAGCCTTACTTTTTAGCGTTAAAGAATTCATGACGTAAAAACTAGGCTATAAACAAAAAGTGATGTTATTTTTGGTTTCGTAGGCCTATTATCCCTATTCTGTTGTATCAGCTTTCTGTGTGTGTATTCCTTTATTGTATTAATTTATTTGTGTTTCTCCAAAAGAACGGCTGACTCCCACAGTTATAAAGAGACTAAATGGGCGCCCATTCATCAAAACCGGGACGCATAAGGTGACATAACGGTATTAAGCCAAATTTAAAAAGAGCGGACAGTAGAGGTAGAACTCGCATGAGTAAAAAAAAAAACGAATCCTAATAGTGCCACAAGATCCCCCGCAGTAGATAGTCTTAGAGGGAAGAAAAGGCATATACTCGTCTTTCCAACTTATACTTATGAGTGTACGAATGGACAGAATGCTGTTGCCAATAAGGTGGTTCTTATTGATTTTGCAAACTACAAGAATTAAAGAAACATAACGTATGGACCAGAATTCCGAAAGGGATTTTCATTACCACACAGAATTAGATTAAGATGCATATGGATTCGCACTGCAAAACGACACCCAATACCGAAACCATTAAACATGAAGTAGGCCTAACTCCATTTAAATCGCGTCTAACATTTTCAAAAAACGATTGGCAAATTGCAAATCAACCCAGATTGGCCAGAAGTATATAGAACAGCTCTGTTGAACATAACAGCAACTAGTAATGCAGAACATGTTGATAAATTAATGACTGAAATAGAGTTAGGGCCTAACAGCCGCCGAAGTAGACGCTATTAAAACAGCGCAAAACAACAGAAAAGACAAAACCGTCCTCGCTACACTTTGTGTATGGAGCCAACGTCAACTCGTTATAGACCTAAACAGATTGCAGAAACTAGCGCGAAAAGTAGGACTTTCCGTTAACCAAGAATGTAGACCTACAGGATTGTTTCCCAAACTGCCCACAGATAACGGACTAGACGACACCGAACTCGCCGCAATAGCAATCGCCACCCGAAAATCCATAGAATCGAATCAACTCGGTGCTTCAGGTACAGTGTCTAACGCTGCACCAACAATAGGCCTACCCATTACAACCTCTTCACAGCCGTGTCAAATTGAGCAATGTCCGAAAATAACAATAGGCGACACCGCGATATTGAAACCTTGGTCACCAAGTGAAGCGCAATCAATGGCCAAAGATGCTCCAGATCCCCTTCGCGCGCCAACACCTTTTTTACATTGGTTGAATCAAATGTGTACAATTTACAGTCCATTACCAGGAGACCTGTTAATCATTCTAAAATTGGCATATGATTCAAAATGGCAGTTAGTTCGAGAATTGTTTCATGCCTCAAAGAGACCGCATAGGGGATCAGAAGAAAGGAGGAAACAACATTTTCCCTAGACATTTGGTTTGGCATTGGTCTGTGAAAAGAGTGGTAAAGCCGGCAGCATCAAGTCAAGCCGACTTGTTCCATTGTTACTCAGACCATACAGAAACCAGATGAAGCCCCCGTAGATTTTTCTCAACGTTTTAAACAACATATGGGAGGGAAAACGCTGAATAAACAATGGACATCAATATGAATGTTTACTGATACAAACGATTTGATAAAACTGCTTAACCACAAACTCGCTCTCTTTTCTCATTTCAACTGATTTGCAATGCAAGAAAAAACCCTAACTCAACTAAACCACCAATTGGCTAATATGGAACGCTTAGCATGTTTAAGATAAAAAGGAAAAACTAACCAAAGTAACCATCAATCAGAGGAATGTTTTGTACAGCACAACTACAAAGAAACGGAACAAAGACAGTTCCCAAAAACAGACCCAGAGTACAGGAGAGCGTACTAATTGAGAACGACGAGAGGCCCAACACAACTTTAATTGAAAGAAAGTCACGTTAAATTATTTTAATAAACAGAAAAACCATAACCACAGCGGACTGGTATCGGAAATAACACACGTGACGACCTCCAAAGGTGTTTTAACTGAAAAAAAAGATAGGTCATCGGGAGAAATATTGAGAAAGAAACACAGCGATCGAGAACCAAACCGTCCGCCCCCGCCCACGGGACCAGTCGCGCCCCCCACACCATTGAAGAACCCGCTCCATGCCAGGTGAGTATAATCATTAACTAGAACCCCTTGGCAGAAGGAAACTACGATCCAGGCAACGCTTCTTCAACTGTGTGGTCCGCCCCCACCGAAACATCCAAAATGCTCCGTGCAAGGTAGGACCA